>JAWQFJ010022345.1:82500-85000 GCA_034096865.1 Theodoxus fluviatilis
TACATACATGTACATGCACACACACACACACATACATGTACATGCACACACACACACACACATACATGTATATGTACACACACACACACACATACATGTACATGCACACACACACACACACACACACACACACGCGCGCGCGCGCGCGCGCGTGGCTGGGTGTAATCCGCGTACATATGATACGATACATTGTGCTTCACTAGGACTTGGCTAAATGGGTGAATGTGCGTGGCATGAAGTGCTGGCTCCAGGAGCGAAACTTGGGGCATACAGCAGGTCGATGGCTTGGCTTCTGAGGCATTTTCATCCAGAATTACTGGTCACGTCCAGGACACAGACAGCTCCAGCGCCGTCTCATGTATCGGTGGATGAGAAATTCGTGATCTAGGGTTGTCAACTTTCCGCTTCACTGACAAGTTTTGGTCGTGCCACGAATTTTAGTTTAGTGCAGCGTAAAAGATAAAATTGAAAGTCATCAATGGCGACTTATTAACTCTTACTCGATTATTAATTAAGCCGTCTCACACTTTACCACTTCCTTATTGGGCCGTTCATCAATTCTTTACTGGCACCTGTCGATAAACACGGACGCTGAACACAGACAGTCAAGGAGGGGACCACCTTCAGTTTCTGGGGCGTATTGCTGTCCCATTCTGGCTCACGGCCTTCATCGTTCTACAGTGTGCCTTCACTCTCCCACATGTACCCTGTCTTACTCCTGTGTGGCCAAACACATGTACCCTGTCTTACTCCTGTGTGGCCAAACACATGTACCCTGTCTTACTCCTATGTGGCCAAACACATGTACCCTGTCTTACTCCTATGTGGCCAAACACATGTACCCTGTCTTACTCCTGTGTGGCCAAACACACGAAGCGGCCGTAACGTCGAGTGTTTTACAAATCATGTAGAAAGTCATGTTTCTTCTTTGTCACATGCATGATGTCACGATGATCACGCGCTCTCCAACCACTCGAAAAGTTTCCGCTTCCTCGTTCACGTGTGACGGTGGAATGCAACAACGAGGGGGAAAAGTAAAGCCTTTCCAGTTATTTTAGACCGCAATTCAACTCTCATTAAAGCAATCAAGGGATTTCAAAGAATATTGCATTTTTGTAGCGTATGAGAGATACCAAGCAAGACACACGAACGGACAGATAGACGAACACACACACATACAAGCACGCGCGCACACACACACACACACACACACACACACACACACACACACACACACGCACATAGACGAATGAGCAGATGGATTGACGGACTGACACACACACAATCACACACAGAGACACGCGCGCGCACACACACACACACGCACGCACACATGCATACACACATAAGTTCCCGAGCAGACTGTGTGTAGATAAGACAAAAAGCGACGAATTTGTTTGCAAATTCTTCTGTCGGCATCAACCGATAGAGCGATTTAATGCATTAAAAGGATACTCCACAAACAAACAAACACATTCTCTGGACAACTTGGACGCAAGATGCATAGCGTGATTTTCCTTTCTGGTTTTGCCGATGCCGACTCCGTCTCTTACGCAACACTGAGAACATGCGATGCGGAACCGCTCCTCATGCTGTGTCCAAAATCAAACGTGTCCAGTGGCCAGGAAACAGCAAGGTCAATACCTTTCCACATGGTTCCTGCTTTATTTCTGGACAGCGCTGTCCTACATTGTCCATTTCATGTTCGGCGCGCAGTTATCGTGGTGTCAGGGCCCACCGTTAGGTGGTTCGGATCTCCATTTCAACAGCGAAAAGGGGAACTTGAGACAAATGGCTGTAAGAAGTTCGCAGTCGTGTGGAATTTAGACGTTCGTATTCATTGGACAGTTTGCATTCACGACTGTGCCAAACTTATGCCCGTGGAGATTACCGAGCCGTACCATTCCCATTCACGTTGTCAAAGTGTCTTTAGTGTCAGTCTAGCCTCGGGGACGGAGCCCATCCAAAGGTAGTTGAGGCGAGTCCCTCGCCGTATTCGACGCTACCCGTTTTTCTCCAACCCCCTGTGGGTTGGGGGGGAAAGTTAATTCAATTACTTTATTTCATGAGAATATACACTTGTACAAGAAATGCCCATTTTCCAGTGGCTCTGAAAATAAAAACAACATGACAAATTAAGACGACCGAAAACTCTCTCTCTCTCTCTCTCTCTCTCTCTCTCTCTCTCTCTCTCTCTCTCTCTCTCTCTGTGAGTCTCTCTGTCTCTCTCTCTCTGTCTCTCTCTCTCTCTGTCTCTCTGTGTCCCTCTCTCTGTCCCTCTCTCCCTCTCTCTGTCTCTCTCTCTCTCTCTGTCTCTCTCTCTCTGTTTCTCTCTCCCTCTCTCTCCCTCTATCTCTCCTTCTCTGTCTGTCTCTGTCTGTCTCTTTCTCTCTCTCTCTCTGACTCTCTTTATCTGTCTGTCTTTCTTTCTCTCTCCCCTCTCTCTCTCTCTCTCTCTCTCTAACTCTCTCTCTCTCTTCGTCTGTCTCTGTCTCTGTCT
>JAWQFJ010022345.1:92500-95000 GCA_034096865.1 Theodoxus fluviatilis
AACATGTACGTGAAGAAAGTTCAGCATGCACTCCTTAGATTCAGGCTTTCATTTAGTAATTTTACACGAATAAGAGTTACATAAGGTACGCAACATCTTCAGTGTCCATTTTTATCCCAAGAGGGACGACTGAAATCGATTAATCTAATCTGTCACATGAAATGAGTCCAACAAACGAACAATACAGAGAAAAGGAATGGAACACATTTGAACGAGACATTGAGTCAAGTTAAATATATTTGTTTTGAAGTAAATGGGCTGATTAGGCCTAAACGATTGAAGTGAATAGAATTGGATTGAAAAAATGAATAGAACTGGATTGAAACGAGTAGAACTGGTTGAAGTGAATAGAACTGCATTGAAATGAATATAATTGGATGAAGTGAATAGAACTGGATTGAAATGAATAGAACTGGATTGAAGTGAATAAAACTGGATAGAAATTAATAAAACTGGATTGAAGTGATTAGAACTGGATTGAAATGAATAGAACGGGGTTGAAGTGAATAGAACTGGATTGAAGTAACTAGAACTGGACTGACATGAATAGAACTGGACCGAAACGAAAAGAACTGGACTGAAGTGAATAGAACTGGTTGAAGTAAGTAGAACTGGATTGAAATGGATGCGATGATTGGATATAAATGTAATACAAAATAATTCCTGTCACTGTTATGTCTTTTCACCGCGCTATTATGAGCCAATATCGCCGAGTTGACCGTTGGCATCTTTCATTTCTCAGTAATTTAAATAGAGTGCGTTTGTTGCAAAGGAGTCCAGACTCTCACTTAAAGATGATTCGAATCGAATGTGCCTGTATTTGATGTGATCTTATAAATGTCCTTAATTATTACGCTTTGTTCTACTTTTGAACTAATAATTGACTCTCTGGTACAATTTTCTTTTCAGATTATATATGTTCTTGGATTATAGAGCATCGTCTGATCTGGTCTGCTCCGTCAACAGCTCATCGCCTGAAATCTCAGACGTTTCGGAGAGACAATTGAGATAACATTCTCATGAGTAAACATAGTTCACTTCTTGGATTCTTTCACGATCATTTTTTCGACCAAATTCTGTGATGAGTGATCACATTCCATTGTGTTGCTTCTAAGTGCATTCCGATTGAGAATTTTATGCATTTTAGTAGGACTTCTGGGTCTGGGAGGGACATATCAACAATGTAAATCATGCAAGTGAAACTGATGATAGGGAAACCATCGAAATTACATCGTAGCAGATACTTTGAGAGGTCTGTGCATATACATGTAAACAAAAATGAGGACATTGCATTCCGTTCTGGCAGATTTGTTCACAAGAAACGTGTCACTCAAGAGCGACCCCTTGTTTACAGCGGCCAGGCAGTTGAGGTAGCTACCAATCGGATAACGTTCCCTCCTACCTAGCCTCACATTCACCTGTCCTAGCAATGCTGAAGGAATATAATGTATGATAAAACAGTTTTATGAGCTTTGGTGTTCGGGCTTCTTTCGTTTTGCTTTCCCAACCTGCGCTTTTGCTAGGCAGATGGCCGAGATCATCGCGAAGAGCTGGCTATGTACTGGGTTGTCCGAAAAATGATCGCCGTTTGGGGGAATTTCTGGATAATTGTCGTCTCTGAGTGTTCCATGAGAGATTGGTTCAAGAAGTTCAAGCGATCCGACACCGACGTCAAGGACAAGCTGCACTCGAGTCGACCGTCAGCCGTCAATGACGACCTCCTGCGTCAGCTTGTGAAATGGTCCCGCGCCAAACCACGCTTGAATTGGCGGACGAACTCGTCTGTCACTGCTCAACACTCAGCTGGAAAGTCCTGCCCTTTCCACCGTATTCGCCATTCTTTGCACCGTTCTACTGCCACCTGTTTCGGTCTCTACAACACTTGCTGCGCGACAAAGTCTACAACAATGAACACCAGATCTAGCAGGACCTGTGCACGTACTTCGATCGCCAGCCAGCTTCCATCTATGTCGGTGGCATTCACCAGCTGCCTGAGCGCTGGCGCACTGATTGATAGTGATGGTGATTATATCATTAATTGATATGTTCTTGTTGTGGAGAGAAATACATATAAAGTGTGGACCTACAAACAGTGAAATCTTTCCCAACAACAAAATAGATGGTTGACTGACACATGGGGTGGCCCACCCCCGGAGAGCATCTGGAAGACAGGGCCAAACACTCTAAAACGGAGGCTTTTTCTCAAAAGACCATTAGTCGTCCCACTTCTCGAAAATATTCTTGTCCTCTGTCTTGGCAATCTTGCACAAATTAGCTGATCAGATCTTCGTACTTTCGGCCTCCCCTATCATCTTGGCAAATTTGCAAGCGAATGTGTTCACCACGCATCAGGAAGCGAGCGCCTCTACCACGTGACTAGTGGATTCCTGCAAGATGTCCCTCCTTAGGGAAAGGTGGTGCAAGTGTGAACGATGGCAGTTCCCGCCCTTTCCTTTCAAGGACCATCGGTTCAATACTCGTCTTTAAAAGACCACGACTT
>JAWQFJ010022345.1:100000-102800 GCA_034096865.1 Theodoxus fluviatilis
GTATAGCCGATCTGCTCACTGACATACGCCGTTAAAGTAGTTCTAGGACTATTTCGCACAAAACTCTTAACTTACTCTTGTTGAAGCAATAAACAAGCATTTATTCGATAAAATAAAATGTTTGTGTTGAAATGGAAACACGTTTTGACATCTGAATGATTTCTGTAAAAAGTGGAGAGATAAATCGTATCAGAGCGAACTATTTTTGGCGCAAGGCTGTAATGCGAAGGGTCAAGTCTATTTCGCATTCATTGTGAACTGTGCCAGAGTCACTACTGACTCGGATTCACATAATGCGTCGCTGACTGACACACTGAGTAAAAGCATGGAGGCATTGAGGGCATTTTGGGAATGCTGAAACTCAAGTCCCTTGAGTTCCTGTGCATAATAGTTATGCAGTCACACAGCATCAATGGGTGGAAACAACATCTTGAGAAGAAGACACACTTTGGCGTCGTGAAGCATAGAGCCAGACCAAACACTACCCCGTCTTTAATTACTGCTGGGGCCCATTCGGGACCCCCCTCGAAGAAAATGGCGTCGACGTTTGAATACACACGGCGTCGTTGTTTCGTTCTTGTTCTACACCTGGCCACACCTCTGCAATCTCCAGTTCTTCAGGCTGTTGACACCTGAGGCATGGCTGATGTTTACCGCGTCCTGACAGGCAAGTTCCTATTTTCGTCGCCTCTCAGATGTACAGAGTATCTGCGTCAGAGTCAATGCTGTGTTGGAAAAACATTTTTTCCACCCTTTCTCAAATGTCAAGTGTATCACGTGACTTTCCACTCGACTGGTCAGACGGCCCTGATTTTGCACGGCAGGGCTGGAGATAGGTAAAGAGAACAACGTATTGTGTGGACACTAGATCCGCTCTCTTTTGTCCGGTGTTGTGCCAAGTTACATCAGGGGTTGCGGGTTGTCGTGGTGGGCTCTGAAGAGGTCGGATACAGTATCCGTTGCCATGGGGACGTCAGCGTGGTATGACGTAGAGAATCTCTGCCTGACGCAAAGGATGGATCGCTAGGGCTAGAGAAGTAATGAGGCGCGGTGGCCATGATACGGTGTACAGTGTAAACTGTTCTTGATTGCATGTGGTGCAAGTCGCGTTGAAATCCTATAGATGGGTGACTGATAGTTCGTAATGGACCGTGACGATAAACACACTAATACGTGCCACCTGTATGAATTCACCATGGAGCATGGAGCCTGAAAATCAGTCCACTGGTTTGAGATCGGTGGTCGCTTTTGTCCTGTAGATAAACCAATCGAGTTTTTCGTAAACTATCAGTGTTGGAATGGAGAGATCGAAGGACTGAATTACTGACAAACCAGATATTTTGCTCTCTTTTTTCACTTGCTGGATTGTTTGCAAATGCATGCTCTCTCTCTCTCTCTCTCTCTCTCTCTCTCTCTCTCTCTCTCTCTCTCTCTCTCTCTCTCTCTCTCTCTCTCTCTCTCTCTCTCTCTCTCTCCGACATTTACGGATGTTCTTGAATACTAAGTCAGATGAAGATAGAAAGACATATATTTGGTCCAGTAACAAATAGAAATTGATCATTAGGGATAAAAAAGAAGAGTACAGAATGAATGTGAGTAATACACTGGCTACGAATATCAGAAACAGTGCAAAATTCTGGAGACAAGTTAAAAATCTGGGCACAAAATATCGAGCTCCTTGTAACATTCCTTTACAAACATTATATGATCACTTTAAGAGTATATTTTCTTGGTTGCCATCTTTCGACCTCGATGGTTACCTGCAATCTGAAAGTGTCAGTTACTTTGACAACAGCGAGTTAAACTCGCCCATTACAAGGACTGAGATAGCAAACGCTCTGAAGTGTCTAAAAGCTTTTGCCGGTAGGCGAAATCTCTAGTTTACTAGAATGAGGGAATGTAAGAATTGACCCACCGCGTCTCCCTTCGCGATTCGTAAGAGGCGAATAACTAGGGACATCGTGACTTGATTTGCGCTGACTCGGAACTATTCTAGTGGTTATTGTGCTCGGTGGCCTTACGTAGCCTACAAAGGCTCCATCCACCCATCCATCCATTCATCCCAGCTGACGAAGAACCAACTTGATCCGGAATTGAGGAACATTCCGCCAACGAGTGCCATGGACATATTTAATTGTTGTACTCGTAACATCGGCGTACACGTTGGAAGAGTTCAAGAATTATAGGTCTTTGGAAGTCTATCGATTCTTCGTAGCAGGATTCGTGGGAGATGTCTGCTGATTCTCGCCGGGTGTTTGTCTCGAAAGGTCAGATCTATTCTGTAAATCTTCTTTTTCCATCCTCTTCGTCTAGCTTCTGTCACCCTTTGCACAATCGGACCTTGATTGGTTTTCTCTGATGGTATAAAGAAGTAGGAGCGTTTGACTCCTCTTAATTTTTCTTTTTGTTGGTTGTTAAAACAATTTTTCACGCAGCAAGAAGTCGGCATGGTTGCACGTCTCCCGTAGCACAGCTTAGCAGACAGCGCTCGCCTCCTACCAACATGGCTGAAAGCACGTGGCTTCTACAAATAACTCCGGAAGTGACGACAACGCGTCTCCGGCCAATTATTGGAAGCAGAATCAATCTCCAGAGTTCAGTCATCTAGCTCGGAGTCTGATGCGGAAGTGTCATTTCCTCCTCGAGAAACACGGCGCAGTGATCCTCTACCCTATACAAGCAAAGGAAAAGGCAGAGGAAAACGCTTGAGAATGTCCACAGATCTGCCTGCTTCGACATCTGCACCTCGACCGACATCGAGAGGTCAGCTGCGCGCAACCGATGAGTGGAGGCAAGTGAC
>JAWQFJ010022347.1:0-7500 GCA_034096865.1 Theodoxus fluviatilis
TATATCTCTTTCTCTCTCTCTCAGGAGCAGGTGCTGCAGACAATATCATTAAAGTACAAAAAGGGGCTGGAGTTAACGATATTTCATGGAATTACTTTACATGTGCAGATAGCTACACTAGTCACAATAAGTTAAGGGTCACTCTTGAATTTTTATGAAATTACAATTCGTTGCAATGATAACTGAAAAAAAGGAGTTACCAGACAAAAGCTTGACAGTGGTTGCGTAGACATTATTCTGCAGTGTGAAGGAGCCTTTAGCGCTTTACCCTTTGTTGAAAAAGCGTTCACGTGATGAGCTCCTTGGTCAAGAGCTCCAGGAAGTAGTCGTCTCACTTCACAAGTTCCTCCACGGCGTTTCTGTACGCCGATTCGTCGTTCTTCAGGATGAGACCTGACAGGGATGTGTCATCTGCGAACTTCAGCAGCAGGTTGATGAAATCCCTGAGGCGACAGTCGGCGGTGTACAGCGTGAAGTGCGAGGGTGACAGCACGCAGCCTTGAGGGGCGCCTGTGTTGGTATGGTGAAGGCGTCAGACATAACCTGTCCAACATGCACTCGATGTGTTCGCTTAGTGAGGAAGCTGAAGACCCAGCTGATGAGGACTGGGTTGACGTCGTACTCCAGCAGCTTCCTCATCACCAGATGAGGCTGGATGGTGTTGAAGGCGCTGCTGAAGTCAATGAAGAGGATCCTGGCGTACGAGGAGGGCTTCTCGAGATGGTCGGATACGTTATGAACGAGGGTCAGAATCGCATCTTCAGTACTCCGATTGCGGGCGTATACAAACTGAAGAGGATCCTGGTGTTCCTCTGTCTCCGACCTATCCTTCGAAGCACCAGCTTCTCGGCACACTTGAAGGGGATAGAGGTGAGCGCTACAGGCCTTTAGACGTTCATCGTCGCTGGTGCACGCTTCTTGGGCACAGGGACGATGGTCGAGCTCTTCCAGCTTTCTTTCTATCGCAGTCAAGCACGTGTATGGTAGTGGCAGTGAAAACCTTTCCAAAAGGCCTTTGATTCAGTCGACAGAGCACTTCTCTAAACAATTTTGGCGGAATCGGGGCTATTAACAAATTTTTGAGAATTCTGAAATCTGTATATTCGCAGGTACAGGCGTGTGTACAGTGGAATGGTACCGCCTCAGACTTCTTCGACTGCTCGGTCGGCGTGAGAGGGGGGCAGTCGAGTCCCCGAAAGGTTGTTGCCTGTTTATTAATTACGTTGCCATATACATTCGAAAACATGGACGGAATGGTGTGCAATTATTGTCCGGGTTAACAGAAATCTGCTCCCTCATTTTTGTAGACAATGTAGTTCTTCTCTCTACAACCCCAGCTAGGCCTGCAGTGCCAGATAGACCATCTTTACTGTGCCACGGAAAGACTGGGCCTCCTCATTAATACTGTCAAAGCAAAGATCATGGTCTTTAGAAAGAGCAAAATTCTGGGTCGAGGTGAAAGATGGTCCCTGGGAGACAGTGACCTAGAAGTTGTTAACCAATATAAATACCGGGGCATTGTACTCAGTACAAAACTGTCGATATCTTATACTCTAGACAGTCTGTCCATAATAGTCAAGAAAATGTTACTGGTTCAGCTGATCAAAACAATGTGGAATTTACACACTGCGAATGTGGCAGTCTATGACTATTGTAGTATTAGAAATGTTCTAATGTAATTCTATATTCATATTACTTTTTTCCAAACTCTGTATTTTACCTGTTTGGGTCGTCGGCCGGAATAGATAATCAAATCAAATCAAATCAAATCAAATCAAATCAAAGTGTGTGTGTATGTGTGTGTCCGTCCGTCGTCTGTCTGTCTGTCTGTCTGTCTGTCTGTCTGTCTGTCTGTCTGTCTGTCTGTCTGTCTGTCTGTCTGTCTGTCTGTCTGTCTGTCTGTCTGTCTGTCTGTCTTTCTGTCTGTCTGTCTGTCTGTCTGTCTGTCTGTCTGTCTGTCTGTCTGTGTCCACCCACCCTTTACCACTCGACACTCACCTACCCTCCCTTGCTCTCTCTCTCTCTCTCTCTCTCCCTCCCTTTCTCTCTCTTTCTCTCTCTCTCTCTCTCTCTCTCTCTCTATCTCCCCCGAACAAACTCCCCCCCTCTCTTTCTCTGTCTCTCTGTCTCTCTGTCTGTCTATCTGACTGTCTCTCTCTGTCTGTCTCTGTCTGTCTCTGTCTCTCTCTGTCTGTCTGTCTGTCTGTCTCTCTCTCTCTCTCTCTCTCTCTCTCTCTCTCTCTCTCAGGACTACATTAAAAATCTTACTGACGTGTCTGCCCTTGTCTGAAAGGAAGCACATCAACCGAGTAATCTGCAATGCAGATGTGGAGGCAGTCCGCGCCACCTACAGCCAAAACTCTCGCACCTTTTGAACTCCTCCAACTCCCTCTCCGCTCTTGCTAGGCGCACGCGTCCCATCTTTCATCGGGTCGTAGGGAATCTGGTAAAACACGAGGAATTTGTTGGAAAATAGAGGAAACTTCCCTCGGCCCATCCGCTGTCGAGAAACACGTCTGAAAGGATGGGTTTCCTGTACAGATTCCGGACTCTTGCCAACGCAAGTGTCACACAGACGCAGTTAAGAAGAGATTCAAGACTCACTTAGTCAGGGGGTTACGGGTGCTCGCTGTTGCACGAGAGGAATTTTTCTCGAAGACTTGTATGAAATACAAGAATGCATTTTACTTTCACCCCCCTTAAAAAAAACATTCAGTGGAATGATTTCCCGAGAGATTTGGCACAGAGTTATAGATCAACTATCATTTACCCCCCCCCCCCCCCCCTACAGCACGAATAATAGAATATTCTAAAACGGGTCGACAGTTGTTTAATTTAACGATTTCAGTATATTTACACCACGGCGAATAGGTCTGGTATGTCTCAAGATACTTCTTGTTGTATTCTTGTGTTGTGAGTCACAGGACAAGACTCGCCAATCCCATTCTGGTACACGCCAGATATACAATGCAATCTTATCATCTCTGTCCTACCAGAATGTGTTGATCCCAAACTGTTGACACATTCCGTGACACGTACGGCATAGCGCTACTGTGTTGGGTGATTGGGTTCTGTACGTCTTCTATCGCATCACTATCTTAATGTTAAATGTAAATATAGCCACGATGAGGTGAAATCCGTTTTGGAACTATTTGAAAAGAGAGATAGTCAGACACTACTAGTTGAACTACTAGTAGTATATGGTTCCAAACGGGCACATTTAGTCGTCGCATAGATGACGTAATTTTGGGGCCTAGTTTTCTCGTGAAATTATACCTACTTTTCGTTTTACACTTATCAGAAGGGTTAAAAGTCCGCGTTTTCTTGTCTACGATACCCACGAGAAAATATGATAGTACACATCATTATCAATCACACTTAAAAACGTCTTTATTTTTACATCACCAAGTCAAGAATAAAAGTAAAAGGAGAGATAAAAACCGCTGGCGCTGAACCTCCAGGTTTCGGCATTAAAAAAAGAATCGGGTTCGAACCCGCAACTTCTCGAGAAAAGAGGGGGGAAAAAAAAACACACACACACACACACACAAAAACACAAAATACCAGGTCGGGTTCGAACCCACAACCTCTCGAAAAAAGAGAGAAAAAAAGTTTCAGCGCAGAATCGAAGCTGGTCACGCATGACCAAGAGTTCAATGCTCTACCAAATGTGCCATTGAAAACTGATATGGCTGAGTGTTTGTAAAGCATTTATAACGTTCTTTTCCGTAAACCACCACAAGATTTTGAACATCTCATATAAAGACCATGTCACGAATGAGGAAGTCAGCAACAGGATCAGGAGAGCAATTGGACAGCACGAAGACCTGCTCTCAATCGTGAAAAGCAGAAAGCTGAAGTGGTACGGTCACGTGTCAAGAGGCAGTGGGCTGGCCAAGACCATCCTGCAAGGTACCTTACGCGTAACAAGGTGGGAGAAGGAAAGGCAGGCAGAGAAAGAGGTGGGAAGACAACATCAAAGAGTGGACAGGCTTGACCTTTGCTGACTCACAGCGAGCCACAGAGGATAGAGATCAATGGAGGAAGATTGTCCGAAAGTCATCAGTGGTGCCTCAACAACCCATCTCAGGGTTAAGAGACTCAACCAAAGACCGCACACTCGGCTGATTTTAGCGAGATTTCCGACAGAGTGATCTCCCCGTTTTCGCGTGTCTCCACCAGAGCGCTTGTGCGAGATGTGTTGTATAGATTATGCCACGTGCGTGAGGAATAAAGTTTAGTGTATGAATAGCAGAATGCAAGTGAGTGCAAGGGTTTTTATACTACTTCTTGAAAGCGATATGTATGTGAGAAACCGTTTGTTTCGTAATTTGTAAACATGAACACTAATTAACCGAGTGCGTGGAGAAGCGAGTGTAAACGCTAAAATGAAAATCCCCACACTAAAGCTGGGAAAAGGGTCAAGATGTCGGTAAACTATATCTCTCGTAAAAGATCTAAACACAATTTTCCCCATGGAAAAGCACGTTCCTAACAAGCTGGTCTTAATAAAGAAATAAACACCGGACGCATAATGATCTGCGCGCTGAGCAGCAGACGCTCTAGCAGCATACAATGATAAACGCTAGAAGAACAGAAAAATCGAACTTCGTAATTTGTGATGCACAAGATTCCTTTCACTGTTGAACCTCAGGAGAAAATACTGTTGTTAAAAATGCTGAATTTGTTAAAAACTGTGATGACGAAGACGTGTGTAAATCCGTACCTCGCTTCGCGTAGTGCAAAAATAGCCGAGTGCGCGGTCTTAGTAATGCATGGTCTTTGACTGAACTGAACTGAGGAAAAGATAACTCTGTTTGACTCGATTAGGCTCTTACATCAATTGACTATTTAGGGGGGTGCTTTCGACTTTACGACCTAAATAAATCACTTTCTTTTCAAACCTCGATTCTGAAAATTTGACACATTCAATCGGACCTAACTTCCAGTAAGTGTGCAAAATATCAAGGAAATCCGTCCAGCAGTGTTTGAGAAATCAGCCGTTAAGTCGTTCCTGACAGGCAGAGATACACAATAAATTGCGTCACGGTATTGATGACGTCACACATTTCGCAATTTCGCCATTCCATCAATCGACTAGTAAGGGAGGCGCTTTCAAGTTTACGACCTTAAAAAACCACCTTCCTCTTCAAGCCTCGATTCTGAATATTTGATACATTCAATCGGACCTAACTTCCAGTTAGTGTGCAAAATACCAAGGAAATCCGTCCAGTAGTTTTTGAGAAATCAGCCGTTAAGTCGGGACAGACAGACACACATACAGACAGATAAAGTCTGTAGGACCTCCAGTAAACCTGGAGGGATAAAAAACCATTTCATCTGCTAACTGTCGACAGCACCCGGTCAAGAAATGATTCTAAACAGCACACAAACTGTGCGCCACTATTCACCTTTCTCACTTGTCCACTAATGCTTCAGGAAGAGTGTAGGACTGCGATAAGCTTTTGTTTGAGTATGTTTTCCTGCGTTAAGTCCACGATCTCCACAAATCTGCCTGTGCAACCATGATGTCGATAGATATTGATCAGACGTGAGTATGCGGTTTCTTTTAAAAGACCACCAGACTCCTTGAAGCCAGTCCAGTGCCGATGGCTGGTGAGGTCCCCATGTAAATCGTCCTAATTGACTCGAGGAGGCATTTGGACACAAAGCGTATTTCAGGGCAAGAGTGGGATGCATCTCTCACAGGAGATCCAGGACTGCACTGAGGGGGCGAGGCGACGACAGCGAGGCTGGAGCATGCCGCAGCTGCGTGAAAGCACATTGCGCACTGTCCGGATGTGACGTTCGTATCTGCTTCCGGGATCGCTGGGGTCGCGCACTCGAGGCGAACTGATATGTGCACAAAGAAACCTGGACCTCAGAGCTGTTTTCCAAGGCGAAGGAATGCCGACGGTGTTCACACAGTGGTGAGTGTATTAAGTGTGAGTATATTCTGCGAGTAAACAGAAAGTCTCGAAGGAAAGATGTGGGGTATTGTGTGGACGACGCTCAAGGCATTTCATTATCGCTGTCTTAAGAGGAATGAAAAAACCTGTGAGAAGACAAAGGAATTTTAAAAAGTATTATTCATTTTATTTTTTGTCAGTCATCACACATGGACAATGTCAAACAAACTCCCTGTCCAGGTGCTACGATTTACACCATGTTGATTTTTACTGTCGGTCAGGAATGCTGATGTAGGAGAAGCGGAACTAAGCTCAAGCACCTGCTTGGGAGTTTTTTGTTCTTCCACACATCTATGCCGAGAGAAATTTCTTAACATTGATCAAACGATTCTTATACAAATCATCTTCCTGATTGACGTTTTGGCGCAAAAAAACACCACACCACTAAAAAAGCTCTTACAGAGAGAGAGAGAGAGAGCGAATAGTATTTTTAGCTTGTCTAAATCCAACATCAAAACACTGTCAGCGAGCTATTTATGAAGCGGAAGACCGCCAGCCGAATCTGCTGAGTGGCTCCCGTGAGATGACAAGTGGTGCCTGACCGTAGCTGTTGGAGGCAATAGGTCTGTTGAGGTCTCGCCGGAGTCAAGGACTCGAAGACATCTGGACGGTGTGGTGTGGAGGCGAAAACATGGACATTGCTTAGTCGGACACGTGCTTTTGAACTGGTGCCAAGTCTGAGATTAGAAGTCAGCAGACAGCTTCCTTCCGCGTCCAAGGAGGATGTCTTCCATAGAGGTTCCGAGGTCCCTATGAAGGCCTACGCAAGGAAACACTTCTGACCGCCTGTGTTTCAAATAATCCCGCCTTTTCCCACTTTGACTGGCAGTTCTATGATGAACTGAGTCCCAAATGCATACGCGAGTGAACTCCTATTAATACCCTGAGAGAGAGAGAGAGAGAGAGAGAGAGAGAGAGAGAGAGAGAGAGAAAGAGGAGGAGGTGGAGGAGGAGGAGGAGGAGGAGGAGGAGGGGAGAGAGAGAGAGAGAGAGAGAGAGAGAGAGAGAGAGAGAGAGAGGAGGGGGCCATTACTGACAATGGACGCATACGTTTGTCCATATACGCATACATGCGCATGCACAGGCGCGAGCGCACACACACACACACACACACACACACACACATACACAAAGGCACACACAGACACAGAGATACACACAAAAAACACACAAACATACACACACACACAACACACGCACATACACACACACACTAAAAAAATGCACACACACATACACACACACATACACATACTCACATACACACGCATCTACATACACACAGAAAACAAACACACACACAATAACACACGCATACACTACATACACACATGCAGAAACACACATATACACACATACAGAAGCACACACACATACAGAAGCACACACACACACACACACACACACACACATTTATCTCTTCTTCTCTCTTGATTGTCTCTCGGGTGTCAAGGAAGACGACGCACTGTGCCATCATATGTGGATGCGTATATGGCTCGGAAGTCCAAACTCCGAGGCACACAGGCGGCTG
>JAWQFJ010022347.1:12500-15815 GCA_034096865.1 Theodoxus fluviatilis
TTGTGTCTGAGTCATTGTTTTGCCAAACTGCCTTTCCGGTGAATATCTTTTTTGAAGGAGTCCAACCTGCCTGTGGGGATAATGTCGGGCGGTGGAGATCTAAACGCTCGCATGGGTGGGTGTGCGAGAGAGAGAGAGAGAGAGAGAGAGAGAGAGAGAGAGAGAGAGAGAGAGAGAGAGAGAGAGAGGAGGGAAATCTGCGAAGAACCTTCGGGGACTGGACAAAGCTGGATACCCTGCTAGATGAGGGGCTGCTTGTTGCCACTTCACGGTTATACACACACATTCTGGGTAAGCAAACACCGCTGGAGAGAGCGAGGGCAACAAACCAGCCGCAACCCAGTGACCTGCACGAGTTTCCCGTGCCCTACGTCACCCTCTAGGAATAGCAACACACACGTGTCAGGGACGTCGAAATAGCTGCAACTGAAATCTAAGTGCACTGCATCTGTCAGGGTGTAGGAGCAAAGGAGACTGTCACGGACGGGCGTGGAACATCTGGCAGCAAAGCCCTTGACTTCAAGAGTGGGTACAACCCGTGCAGCCTTCATTTGGAGCACTCGAACTAAACAACCAGGAGTGAGAGATACAGATATCGCGTGAGTTCGCACCAATTGCAGCACAGTGCTATTCTGGTTGAAAGAAAGAAAAATTTAAATCGAGGGCTGCCACAGCACCCAACAGCTGCTGTGAAGTCCTTGGAGAACATTCCAAGCGTTTTCTTCTCTGCCACCTCCAGGAAGCAAGCATCGACGTTCAACAGTTACGTGCATCTCTCTTCGACAGTATTGGATTGCAGATGAATTTGTAGTTTACAATGTGACGATATTCCCACAATGAATCAATGAATGATGTTTCTGATATTTATTTACCATTTCTGTAATTGTTGTAGTCGTTGTAATCGTTGTTGTCGTTGTCGACATCGTTGTCATCATCACCATCTTTGTCGATATTGTTGTTGTTGCTAATGCTGAATGCTGACCTACCTGATTTATTTTATAGGTGTATACGAGCATACACTTTTCGGAGAATTATTCAGAAAGGCACAATGGTAGAGGAAAACCATGTGTGCACATTTCAAGAAGAAAAGGGTAACGAGACAAAGGTGAAAACGGTGTAAAAGATACTCAAATGATTTTAATGTTAATCCAGATTCTTCCCGTCCGAAGGATAGAAGCACGGCACTGCGCCTCGCACAGTATCAAACCCCAAAGAATGCTCGCCTATGTCCGCGTGTCTGAAGACAGGGTTTCCACAAGCAAGAAGGGGCCGAGGGGCTGACCATGCACCCATGCAAGAGGGGAGAGCACTGGGGGTGGGCTGCCAGGAACTCGTGATCTTGATATTTGATACAAGATGGATGGAAAGAGAAGTTCCTGTGAATACTTTTGTTTTACTTTGGCACGTTAGATTTGCTTCTCATTTGGACTGTTTCTCGCCTGTCCGAGCTTGAGTGTCTGTCCATGCACGAGTGTAAGTATATCTTGATCATTTGAAACATGTTTATATTCGTTTGAAACTCCGCCATTACCTTGTCCCAAGTCCAGGATGAGAATGGATGGATTAAGATTTACGGCCTCTCAGCCTTTGTAGGCTAGGTATGGCCATCCAGCACGAACATTACTGGAATAGTTGAGAGTACACGCAAATCAAGCCACGATATCCCTGTTTATTCGCCTATTACGAATCGCGTAGGGAGACGCGGTGGGTCTATTCTCACCCCCAACCCACAGGAGACCCAGGCTGTGCTTAGGGCCAACAACCCACCACGTCTAGAGACGTCGCAACGGCTACGCCGACGCCTGGGAGCTCAGAGGAGTGAGTGAGTGAGAGTGATTTTCCTTTGAAAGTCTTTGCGTAGGTTCGGAAGGCAAGTATAAGGCAAAAGGCTCGTGAATTCTTGTGAGTACCTTACTTGCATAAACACCGTGATTTTCTCTCTTCTGTGTGATTCTTATTGGTTTGGAGAAGACGCCGGTACAACTATGTGTTGCCTCTGGAGAGAGTGCTAGCTCATTGTACTGTTTCGACTACGTTGGCCTTTGCTGAAACTCTCATATAATGTGCCTTTAAAAAGATCGAGCCTTTGTTAGCCAGAACGCTTGAACTAACAGTCCTTTTCAAAGTTATATAAATGCATAGTTATGGAGAAAACCAGTCGAAACAGTCACTCAAAATATTCTGTAAGACCTTTCCTAAACTACTTTGTCAGAGTCAAACTTTCTTCACAAGAAACTTTATTTCTTGACTTTCTTCACACATACCTCTATCAGCGCTGCTCCAGATGGCATTACCAACAAACTGTGTCTGACCGTGACCTTTCTGGGGTATGACCTTCATCATAGAGCACCAAAATAAATATAGGGGTCAAGGCCGTGGGGCAGGCGCATCGCGTGGTTGGTTGCCAAAACGTCACCTTGGTCAATCATTAGAGAGAACTCTGGAATTCCAGTTACATCCTTTGATCTGACACTCTTGGACGTGGCCCGCCCTGAGGGAAGCATCTCTGCCGCAGCCATGTCACTGACAGACTGGCATTGGCAAGCCTCTTGGGATGACTGCTGCCCAGAGAGATTTATGGAGGTAAGGGGATCTCGCCTCTCTCTCTCTCTCGCCCTCTATAACCCCCACTCTCTCCCTCTCACTCGCCCTCTCTCTCTCTCTCTGGTCTGTCTCTATCTCTCTCTCTCTCTCTCTCTCTCTGTCTCTCCCTTTCTCTCTCTGTCTCTGTCTCTCTCTGTCTGTCTCTCTCTCTCTCTCTCTATCTCTCTCTCTCGCTGCCTCTGTCTCTCTCTCTGTCTCTGTCTCTCTGTCTCTCTCTCTCTATTCTCTCTCTCGCACTCTCTCTCTCACTCTCTCTCGCCCTCTCTCTCTCTTCTCTCGCCCTCCTCTGTCTCTCGCACTCTCTCTACTCGCACTCTCTCTCTACTCTCGCCCTATCTCTCTCTCGCACCTCTCTCACCCCTCTCTCATCTCTCTCCTCCTGCTCTCCTCTGCAACTCCTCTCGCCCTCTCTCTCTCTCTCGCCCTCTCTCACACCCCTCTCTCTCTCTCTCTCTATCTCTCTCACCTCTCTCTCTCTCCTCTCTCTCTCTCTCTCTCTCTCTCTCTCTCTCCTTCTCGGGTAAATTAGTGTCTTCTCGGGTCAGTGATTTTTATCGAAAAGACACAAAAAGACCCTAAAAGACAAGAAAAGACCAGAAAAGACACCCGAAAAGACCCGAAAAGACACCCAAAAAGCCCGAGACCCCCGAAAAGACCCGAAAAGACCGAAAAGACACCCCAAAAGACCCGAAAAGACACCGAAAAGACCCC
>JAWQFJ010022348.1:0-5000 GCA_034096865.1 Theodoxus fluviatilis
TCCTCCTCTGTGTGACTGTGTGAGTGTTAATTCAGCGTCTATGACATGCCAAGGGAAAGCAAAGCATGTCATAATAGGAGCTTCCTGAACCTATCCATCATGTTTAAAATATATGGTTGATTGTTCCTGGGCCGATAGCTTAGAAATGGATTTACATGCTTTACAAATACTCCGTCATTGCAATTCTCTAATGGCTCAGCTGGTAGAGCGTTCGACTCTTGGTCATGCATGACCAGGTTTGATTCTGCGCTGATACTTTTTTTTTCTTCTCTTTTTTTGAGAGGTTGTGGTTTTGTTGTGTTTTTATGTGTGTTTCCCCCCTCTTTTCTCGAGAGGTTGCGGGTTCGAACCCAATCTTTTCTTAAATGCCAAAACCTGGAGGTTCAGCGCCAGCGGTTTTTATTTGTCGACTCCAGCCAAAAACCAAGGCTACAGCAAAATGCTGTTATGTTGTACTGTTATGTGGGGATTATCTTCAGCCGTGGTAAGCTCCTAACATAACAACTGGCATTCTCTGGAGACAGAAATCAAATCCCCTGAAGACGGAGTGTGGCTGCCTATATGGTGGGGTGTTCAAAAACAGTCACACACGCAATCATCTCACCCACTTGGGTGATCCTGGGAGTGTTTAGCCCAGGTACGCAACAACAACAACAACATGAAATGGATTGGTGACGTGGGCGTTTGCGTTCCACGCGCAGATATTGCTTTCAGTTTCAGCCAGGAAGATGAATTAAACTTCGTAGAATCAGGCCTGCCTAGCAAAACAATAAGCATGCTGCCTGTATTAGTTATGCAGGCCTTGCGAGAGAAATGTTGTCTTCCTTGGCGGAGGTTTGCGCTCGCAGCGTGCTCTCTAGTTTATCAATCACAGAAACATCAACACATAGAAATGTTCCATTGATGCATTTACACTTGACAAACTCTGCATAAAAGTTTGAGGTGATATCAGAGTCTTTTCATATTCTACACTTATGCACTGATGGATGGTTAGATGGATGGATGGATGGATGGATGAATGGATGGATGGATGGATGGATGGATGGATGGATGGATGGATGGATGGATGGATGGATGGATGGATGGATGGATGGATGGATGGAAGGATGGATGGATGGATGCATGGATAAAATGATGGACGGATAAACGGATGGATGGATGGGTAGATGAATGAACGGGTTGGGTTTAATGGCCTATCGGTCTTTGCAGGATATCTAAGGCCAGTGGCAACGAAAAATTACCAGAGCTTCCTAGAGTAAGAGCAAGTCAAGTCAAGGTTTCCCGAAGTATTCGTTTCTTGCGAATGGCGTAGGCAGGCACGGTGGCTCTCACCCTACATCCAACCCACACGGACTTCTGCACTGTATGAAGAGCGAGCAGATGAGAAGGAGCTTTCCGCAAGGAACGCGGTGCGACACGCGAGCGCCACACTACAACCCTGCTTAAGGGGCAGTGATTTTTATCGAAAAGACCCGAAAAGACCCGAAAAGACCCGAAAAGACCCAAAAAGACCCGAAAAGACCCGAAAAGACACCAAAAAGACCCGAAAAGACCCGAAAAGACACCCGAAAAGACCCCGAAAGACCCGAAAAGACTCGAAAAGATCCGAATAGACCCAAAAAGACACCCGCAAAGACCCAAAAAGAGGGCAGTGATTTTTATCGAAAAGACCCAAAAAGACGTTTTGGGTCTTTTCGGGTGTCTTTTGAGGTGTCTTTTTGGGTCTTCTCGGGTCTTTTCGGGTCTTCTCAGGTGATTCAGTGTTTTCTCGGGTCTTTGTGGGTCTTTTGGAGTGTTTTCAGGTGTCTTTTCGGGTCTTTTCGGGTGTCTTTTCGGGTATTTTCGATAAAAATCACTGCTATTGATTTTTAGCGAAAAGACCCGAAAAGACCCGAAAAGACACCCGAAAAGACCCGAAAAGACACCTGAAAACACCCAAAAAGACCCGCAAAGACCCGAGAAGACACTAAATTAACTGAGAAGACTCGAAAGGACCCGAGAAGACGAAAAAAAACACCCCAAAAGACACCCGAAAAGACCCAAAACGTCTTTTCGATAAAAATCACTGCCCTCTTTTGGGGTCCTTTCGGGTGTCTTTTTGGGTCTTCTCGGGTCTTTTCAGGTCTTCTCAGGTAATTTAGTGTCTCCTCGGGTCTTTTCGGGTCTTTTCGGGTCTTTTCAGGTGTCTTTGGGGGTCTTTTCGGGTGTCTTTTCGGGTCTTTTCGGGTCTTTTCGATAAAAATCAATGGCAGTGATTTTTATCGAAAAGACCCGAAAAGACCCCGAAGAGACCCGAAAAGACACCTGAAAACACCTCAAATGACCCGCAAAGACCCTAGAAGACACTAAATTAACTGAGAAGACTCGAAAGGACCCGAGAAGACGAAAAAAGACACCCCAAAAGACACCCGAAAAGACCCAAAACGTCTTTTCGGGTCTTTTCGATAAAAATCACTGCCCTCTTTTGGATTCTTTTCGGGTGTCTTTTTGGGGTCTTCTCGGGTCTTTTCAGGTCTTCTCAGGTAATTTAGTGTCTCCTCGGGTCTTTTCGGGTCTTTTCGGGTCTTTTCAGGTGTCTTTTCGGGTCTTTTCGGGTGTCTTTTCGGGTCTTTTCGGGTCTTTTCGATAAAAATCAATGGCAGTGATTTTTATCGAAAAGACCCGAAAAGACACCCGAAAAGACCCGAAAAGACACCTGAAAACACCCAAAAAGACCCGCAAAGACCCGAGAAGACACTAAATTAACTGATAAGACTCGAAAGGACCCGAGAAGACGAAAAAAAGACACCCCAAAAGACACCCGAAAAGACCCAAAACGTCTTTTCGGGTCTTTTCGATAAAAATCACTGCCCTCTTTTGGGGTCTTTTCGGGTGTCTTTTGGGGGTCTTCTCTGGTCTTTTCAGGTCTTCTCAGGTAATTTAGTGTCTCCTCGGGTCTTTTCGGGTCTTTTCGGGTCTTTTCAGGTGTCTTTTCGGGTGTCTTTTCGGGTCTTTTCGGGTCTTTTCGCTAAAAATCAATAGCAGTGATTTTTATCGAAAAGACCCGAAAAGACACCCGAAAAGACCCGAAAAGACACCTGAAAACACTCCAAAAGACCCACAAAGACCCGAGAAAACACTGAATCACCTGAGAAGACCCGAAAAGACCCGAGAAGACCCAAAAAGACACCTCAAAAGACACCCGAAAAGACCCAAAACGTCTTTTTGGGTCTTTTCGATAAAAATCACTGCCCTCTTTTTGGGTCTTTGCGGGTGTCTTTTTGGGTCTATTCGGATCTTTTCGAGTCTTTTCGGGTCTTTCGGGGTCTTTTCGGGGTCTTTTCGGGTGTCTTTTCGGGTCTTTTCGGGTCTTTTCGGTGTCTTTTCGGGTCTTTTCGGGTCTTTTCGGGTCTTTTTGGGTCTTTTCGGGTCTTTTCGATAAAAATCACTGCCGTGCTTAAGTACCATCCCCTTACCTCCATAAATCTCTCTGGGCAGCAGTCATCCCAAGAGGCTTGCCAATGCCAGTCTGTCAGTGACATGGCTGCGGCAGAGATGCTTCCCTCAGGGCGGGCCACGTCCAAGAGTGTCAGATCAAAGGATGTAACTGGAATTCCAGAGTTCTCTCTAATGATTGACCAAGGTGACGTTTTGGCAACCAACCACGCGATGCGCCTGCCCCACGGCCTTGACCCCTATATTTATTTTGGTGCTCTATGATGAAGGTCATACCCCAGAAAGGTCACGGTCAGACACAGTTTGTTGGTAATGCCATCTGGAGCAGCGCTGATAGAGGTATGTGTGAAGAAAGTCAAGAAATAAAGTTTCTTGTGAAGAAAGTTTGACTCTGACAAAGTAGTTTAGGAAAGGTCTTACAGAATATTTTGAGTGACTGTTTCGACTGGTTTTCTCCATAACTATGCATTTATATAACTTGAAAAGGACTGTTAGTTCAAGCGTTCTGGCTAACAAAGGCTCGATCTTTTTAAAGGCACATTATATGAGAGTTTCAGCAAAGGCCAACGTAGTCGAAACAGTACAATGAGCTAGCACTCTCTCCAGAGGCAACACATAGTTGTACCGGCGTCTTCTCCAAACCAATAAGAATCACACAGAAGAGAGAAAATCACGGTGTTTATGCAAGTAAGGTACTCACAAGAATTCACGAGCCTTTTGCCTTATACTTGCCTTCCGAACCTACGCAAAGACTTTCAAAGGAAAATCACTCTCACTCACTCACTCCTCTGAGCTCCCAGGCGTCGGCGTAGCCGTTGCGACGTCTCTAGACGTGGTGGGTTGTTGGCCCTAAGCACAGCCTGGGTCTCCTGTGGGTTGGGGGTGAGAATAGACCCACCGCGTCTCCCTACGCGATTCGTAATAGGCGAATAAACAGGGATATCGTGGCTTGATTTGCGTGTACTCTCAACTATTCCAGTAATGTTCGTGCTGGATGGCCATACCTAGCCTACAAAGGCTGAGAGGCCGTAAATCTTAATCCATCCATTCTCATCCTGGACTTGGGACAAGGTAATGGCGGAGTTTCAAACGAATATAAACATGTTTCAAATGATCAAGATATACTTACACTCGTGCATGGACAGACACTCAAGCTCGGACAGGCGAGAAACAGTCCAAATGAGAAGCAAATCTAACGTGCCAAAGTAAAACAAAAGTATTCACAGGAACTTCTCTTTCCATCCATCTTGTATCAAATATCAAGATCACGAGTTCCTGGCAGCCCACCCCCAGTGCTCTCCCCTCTTGCATGGGTGCATGGTCAGCCCCTCGGCCCCTTCTTGCTTGTGGAAACCCTGTCTTCAGACACGCGGACATAGGCGAGCATTCTTTGGGGTTTGATACTGTGCGAGGCGCAGTGCCGTGCTTCTATCCTTCGGACGGGAAGAATCTGGATTAACATTAAAATCATTTGAGTATCTTTTACACCGTTTTCACCTTTGTCTCGTTACCCTTTTCTTCTTGAAATGTGCACACATGGTTTTCCTCTACCATTGTGCCTTTCT
>JAWQFJ010022348.1:10000-13763 GCA_034096865.1 Theodoxus fluviatilis
CAGATGGATGTTCACCCTGGGTTGTTGTGCACTGGAATTCCGCAGCGATGTCAGCAGAGGCATACGGATTACTTTCATCCCGCAGTTCAAGTGGCTCAGAGGACTTAGAAGACGGGTAAGTAGCGCTTTTAAACTCACCGTGTTCACGGTGTTGTTGAGCCCGCTGCCTGTCACGTCGCATCTGTGCCGGCGGCTTCCGCCTCCACCTGTGCTGTGCGTTGTCGTACGGCAATGGCTGACCCTTCGTAAACCGTAGTACGACGACCGTTTGGCTCTCTGTGCCGTCCACCCTCCATGAGGATAAGGTCTCTGTAGCCAACAGTGATACTATGGCACCCTCTGCAGCGGCTGGGAGTCCAGTAACTGGCATTTTGCTCCACTACTAGTGTGGCAGACGCAGAAATATCGAGAGCGAAGAGAAGCGCGTCCGTCCTGCTCGGCTGACCAGAGCGAAGGAGAGAGAGAGAGAGAGAGAGAGAGAGAGAGAGAGAGAGAGAGAGAGAGAGAGAGAGAGAGAGAGAGAGAGAGAGAGAGAGTATATTTGTGTGTCAATCGACTTGAACAATTTTACATGCGGGCCCTGCGGTCAATCGTGCAGATAACCTGGCAGGACCGCGTCACCAACCAGGAGGTCCTTGACAGAGCCGGCTCCACAAGCTCTGAGGCCAAGATCCTCAATGCCAGCGTCGATGGTCCGGGCATGTCATCCGCATGCAGGAGTCCAGAATCCCCCGGCAGCTCTTCTATGGCGAGTTGGCACAGGGAAGTCGGAACCAAGGAGGTCCAAAGAAAAGGTACAAGGACAACCTCAAGGCGAACATCAAATGGGCAAACCTCCAACCCCGGACACCTTGAGGCCACTGCTGCCGACAGAACCCTCTGGCGTGCCACCACCCAAAAATGCAAGCTTTTGAAGATGGCAGCCGTTGTCGCATTGAAGCTGCTCGAGGCAAGGCGACACAGAGCTGCTTCAAACCTCTGTCCAGACCGGCGTTCCTTGCCCCACCTGCAGCCGCCTGTGTGCCTCGGAGTTTGGACTTCCGAGCCATATACGCATCCACATATGATGGCACAGTGCGTCGTCTTCCCTTGACACCCGAGAGACAATCAAGAGAGAAGAAGAGATAAATGTGTGTGTGTGTGTGTGTGTGTGTGTGTGCTTCTGTATGTGTGTGTGCTTCTGTATGTGTGTATATGTGTGTTTCTGCATGTGTGTATGTAGTGTATGCGTGTGTTATTGTGTGTGTGTTTTTTTTTCTGTGTGTATGTAGATGCGTGTGTATGTGAGTATGTGTATGTGTGTGTGTATGTGTGTGTGCATTTTTTTAGTGTTGTGTGGTATGTGCGTGTGTTGTGTGTGTGTGTATGTTTGTGTGTTTTTTGTGTGTATCTCTGTGTCTGTGTGTGCCTTTGTGTATGTGTGTGTGTGTGTGTGTGTGTGTGTGTGTGGCGCTCGCGCCTGTGCATGCGCAAGTATGCGTATATGGACAAAATTATGCGTCCAGTGTCAGTAAAGTCCCCCTCCTCTCTCTCTCTCTCTCTCTTCTCTCTCTCTCTCGCACTCTCCCCTCCTCCTCCTCCTCCTCCTCCTCCTCCACCTCCTCCTCTTTCTCTCTCTCTCTCTCTCTCTCTCTCTCTCTCTCTCTCTCTCTCTCAGGGTATTAATAGGAGTTCACTCGCGTATGCATTTGGGACTCAGTTCATCATAGAACTGCCAGTCAAAGTGGGAAAAGGCGGGATTATTTGAAACACAGGCGGTCAGAAGTGTTTCCTTGCGTAGGCCTTCATAGGGACCTCGGAACCTCTATGGAAGACATCCTCCTTGGACGCGGAAGGAAGCTGTCTGCTGACTTCTAATCTCAGACTTGGCACCAGTTCAAAAGCACGTGTCCGACTAAGCAATGTCCATGTTTTCGCCTCCACACCACACCGTCCAGATGTCTTCGAGTCCTTGACTCCGGCGAGACCTCAACAGACCTATTGCCTCCAACAGCTACGGTCAGGCACCACTTGTCATCTCACGGGAGCCACTCAGCAGATTCGGCTGGCGGTCTTCCGCTTCATAAATAGCTCGCTGACAGTGTTTTGATGTTGGATTTAGACAAGCTAAAAATACTATTCGCTCTCTCTCTCTCTCTCTGTAAGAGCTTTTTTAGGTGGTGTGGTGTTTTTTTGCGCCAAAACGTCAATCAGGAAGATGATTTGTATAAGAATCGTTTGATCAATGTTAAGAAATTTCTCTCGGCATAGATGTGTGGAAGAAACAAAAAACTCCCAAGCAGGTGCTTGAGCTTAGTTCCGCTTCTCCTACATCAGCATTCCTGACCGACAGTAAAAATCAACATGGTGTAAATCGTAGCACTGGACAGGGAGTTTGTTTGACATTGTCCATGTGTGATGACTGACAAAAAATAAAATGAATAATACTTTTTAAAATTCCTTTGTCTTCTCACAGGTTTTTCATTCCTCTTAAGACAGCGATAATGAAATGCCTTGAGCGTCGTCCACACAATACCCCACATCTTTCCTTCGAGACTTTCTGTTTACTCGCAGAATATACTCACACTTAATACACTCACCACTGTGTGAACACCGTCGGCATTCCTTCGCCTTGGAAAACAGCTCTGAGGTCCAGGTTTCTTTGTGCACATATCAGTTCGCCTCGAGTGCGCGACCCCAGCGATCCCGGAAGCAGATACGAACGTCACATCCGGACAGTGCGCAATGTGCTTTCACGCAGCTGCGGCATGCTCCAGCCTCGCTGTCGTCGCCTCGCCCCCTCAGTGCAGTCCTGGATCTCCTGTGAGAGATGCATCCCACTCTTGCCCTGAAATACGCTTTGTGTCCAAATGCCTCCTCGAGTCAATTAGGACGATTTACATGGGGACCTCACCAGCCATCGGCACTGGACTGGCTTCAAGGAGTCTGGTGGTCTTTTAAAAGAAACCGCATACTCACGTCTGATCAATATCTATCGAACATCATGGTTGCACAGGCAGATTGTGGAGATCGTGGACTTAACGCAGGAAAACATACTCAAACAAAAGCTTATCGCAGTCCTACACTCTTCCTGAAGCATTAGTGGACAAGTGAGAAAGGTGAATAGTGGCGCACAGTTTGTGTGCTGTTTAGAATCATTTCTTGACCGGGTGCTGTCGACAGTTAGCAGATGAAATGGTTTTTTATCCCTCCAGGTTTACTGGAGGTCCTACAGACTTTATCTGTCTGTCTGTGTGTGTGTCTGTCTGTCCCGACTTAACGGCTGATTTCTCAAAAACTACTGGACGGATTTCCTTGGTATTTTGCACACTAACTGGAAGTTAGGTCCGATTGAATGTATCAAATTTTCAGAATCGAGGCTTGAAGAGAAAGTGGTTTTTTAAGGTCGTAAACTCGAAAGCGCCTCCCTAACTAGTCGATTGATGGAATGGCGAAATTGCGAAATGTGTGACGTCATCAATACCGTGACGTAATTTATTGTGTATCTCTGCCTGTCAGGCCCGACTTAACGGCTGATATCTCAAAAACTGCTGGACGGATTTCCTTGATATTTTGCACACTTACTGGAATTGTTAGGTCCGCTTGAATGTGTCAAGTTTTTCAGCATCGAGGTTTGAAGAAGAAAAGTGATTTATTCTAGGTCGTAAAGTCGAAGAGCACCCCCGTAAAAAAAAAAAAAAAAACCCCCCCCCCCCTAAGAGTCAATTGATAGTTAAGAGCGCTAATCGAGTCAAACAGAGTTATCTTTTTCCTCATGTTCAGT
>JAWQFJ010022349.1:0-7500 GCA_034096865.1 Theodoxus fluviatilis
TGGTCTTTGGTTCAGTCTCTTAACCCTGAGATGGGTTGTTGAGGCACCACTGATGACTTTCGGACAATCTTCCTCCATCGATCTCTATCCTCTGTGGCTCGCTGTGAGTCAGCAAAGGTCAAGCCTGTCCACTCTTTGATGTAGTATTCCCACCTCTTTCTCTGCCTGCCTCTCCTTCTCCCACCTGGTACGCGTACGGTACCTTGCAGGATGGTCTTGGCCAGCCCACTGCCTCTTGACACGTGACCGTACCACTTCAGCTTTCTGCTTTTCACGATTGAGAGCAGGTCTTCGTGCTGTCCAATTGCTCTCCTGACCCTGTTGCTGATTTCCTCATTCGTGACATGGTCTTTATATGAGATGTTCAAAATCTTGCGGTGGTTTACGGAAAAGAACGTTATAGATGCTTTAAAAACACTCAGCCATATCAGTTTTCAATGGCACATTTGGTAGAGCATTGAACTCTTGGTCATGCGTGCGCTGAAACTTTTTTCTCTCTCTTTTTTTCGAGAGGTTGTGGGTTCAAACCCGACCTGGTTTTTTGTGGTTTTGTGTATGTGTGTTTTCCCCTCCTCTTTTCTCGAGAGGTTGCGGGTTCGAACCCGATCTTTTTTAAATAGTGCCAAAACCTGGAGGTTCAGCGCCAGCGGTTTTTATCTGCATGTTTTTAGTCAATATCGTGCGTATATATGTATCACTATTCTGCTGGAATGAATGAATGAATGATGGATGGATGGATGGATGAATGAATGAAAGAAAGAAATAATGAATGAATGAATGAATGAATGAATGAAAGAAATAAATAATGAATGAATGAATGAATGAATGAATGAATGACTTTTACGGCCCATTAATCTTTGTAGGACATGTAAAGCCATTAATCACGAAATGACTGCCACTAGTTTGAATACGATCGCAAAATCCACGATTTCCCTAGTTATTTTCCCCTTACAAATCGCGTAGGGAGACGCGGTGGGTCCAATCTTACCCCCAACGCACAGGGGGTCCAATCTTACCCCCAACGCACAGGGGGTCCAATCTTACCCCCAATGCACAGGGGGTCCAATCTTACCCCCAACGCACAGGGGGTCCAATCTTACCCCCAATGCACAGGGGGTCCATTCTTACCCCCAACGCACAGGGGGATGATGTTATGTTGGCGAGGATTAAACTAAATGTCTTTGTACGACTTCCAAGCTGTACCTATCGGATGTACCCATCTACCCAATCATACCTTTCTCCATACCTGTCCCTAACTATATCTGGATAGTCTCTAGGTGTACCTACTTCTACACAACTCCCCAACAATATCCACCTCTATACATCTACGCAACCATACCCACCTCTGCGCACCTATCCATCCATACCTACCCATCCATACCTTCCCATCCACACCTACCCATCCGTTCCTACCCATCCATACCTACCCATCCATTCCTACCCACCCATACCTACCCATCCATACCTACCCACGCATACCTACCCATCCACACCTACCCATCCATTCCTACCCATCCATTCCTACCCACCCATACCTACCCACGCATGCCTACCCATCCACACCTACCCATCCATACCTACCTATCCATTCCTATCCATCCATACCTACCCATCCACACCTACCCATCCATATCTACCCACCCATACCTACCCACCCATACCTACCCACCCATTCCTACCCACCCATTCCTACCCATCCATACCTACCCATCCATACCTACCCATCCATTCCTACCCATCCATACCTACCCATCCATACCTACCCATCCATACCTACTCACCCATACCTACCAGCCCTGTGCCCTTGCCTGGGAAAGCCAAGCTCTTTCTATCGCAATCGGCGGTGGCGGTGAAAGGCGCTGTATGGCGGGGCCGAGCCGTGTGGAGATTGGTTTCCATAGGAACACAGCAGCCTGTTTACAGGAACAACAGCCAGCCTGCCTGCCTCTGTCGGGCCTGGGCCGTGCGGGTCGGTTTGGGAGAGGGAGAGGTGGGTCGAGAGAGAGAGAGAGCGAGAGAGAGAGAGAGGTGGAGGGTGAAAAAGAGGAAGAGAGAGAAGAAAAAAAAAGAGGAGGGGAGTGGGACTGAGGGCGACAAGAGTTTGGGCAGAGCCAGCTTCTTGCTCAGTTGGTCACGGCCGTCTCCCTCTTGTTTTCATTAGGCGTCCAGGTTGCTGTAGAGGCGGCAGTGGGCCAGTCTTGCCTTGGCGCTCCAGAGAGAGGGAGATGGGCCGCGCCTCTGTCTACCCGTGTCCTACACCCAGCACCACGCGGGCAGGAGTCAAGTTTTCCCTTTGCTTGATACCCGACAATTTGCGATGTACCCGTAAACTACTCACTCCGTCGCCAGAGAGTTTCTCTGCTCAGCGTCCGAATGGCTCTTGCGTGATGCGTGTGCATTGTGCGGGGATCCTCCCTCGGAGTTTTGTCGCTGGGGCCGAGTCCCGGGGACTGGTCAGGTAGGTGGAGATCACGCTGACCGCTGTTGAGAAGTTTCCTCAGGTACCGACGGTGTACCCTGTCGTCATTTGCATCTCGTCCGTGATACTCGCCCACAAAATTCGTTTTCCCCTTGCGCCCTGATCTTCCTAGTCTCCGTCGACATCTGCATACATTTAGCAATGCGTGCTTGACCCTCTCTCCAGTCTCACCAGGCAACAGACCCACTTCAAGACGTCTTGCATTTTTCCTATTCACGCTACATTTGCCGCGACGACAGCTTATCTTGTGAGCTTTTGCATCGTGTGACCAGCACACAAACCGGCGTTCAGAAATTGGGGTGTCGGCAGCGACATCTGTGTTGGCCCATTTCCACCACAACGAGCAGCTCGAAACTAGCGTCTTTAGCAGTGCAAGATGATAGTGATGCCTTCCCCGATTCCATCACAAATAATTATTTCTCCTGTTCGTCTTTGAAATGCAAGCGACTTTTAAAAGAAAACCTTTCTCTGCTATTCATCGTAGACTGATCCCTTTTTTATTTTTAAATCGTCCCACTTATATGTTTCCATAGAATGATAAATGCCAGTGTCTTTAATTAATTTATTTAAAAAAATATGCAAAAATAAAAAAAAATTCCCAGCACATTTGGAATGCAATATAAGAACCTATTACTTTTAAAGAATCATTTACGAACGAGAAGCTTGCTCACGAAGTCGACCCGTGCTTTTGTGTTAACAACAAAGTCGAAATCATTTGCGTCAGTGTGTTGATGTCTGGTGCGGAGGTTGTATATTTTAAATTCACTGGTAAAAATCTGCAACACAAACACAGGGGAACTGACACCACTCCAACCTTTTCACTGTCAAACACATTTTCACTGGTCGTACAGCAAATGCTGTCAAACGGACACTGGAAATGTGTGCAGCCTGATGGGTTGATGAGCAAATACTATGAAATAGACACTAGAAAAACGCACAGCCAATACAATGAAATAGACACTAGAAAATTGTACAGCAAATACAATGAAATAGACACTAGAAAATTGTACAGCCAATACAATGAAATAGACACTAGAAAATTGTACAGCAAATACTATGAAATAGACACTAGAAATATGTACAGCAAATACCAAGAAATAGACACTAGAAATTTGTACAGCAAATACCAAGAAATAGACACTAGAAAATTGTACAGCAAATACTATGAATTACACACTAGAAACTTGTACGGCAAATAATATGAAACAGACACTAGAAAAATGCACATCAAATACCATGAAATAGACACTAGAAAAATGTTCAGCAAATACCATGAAATAGACACTGGAAAAATGTACAGCAAATACTATGAAACAGACACTAGAAAAATGCACAGCAAATACTATGAAACAGACACTAGAAAAATGCACAGCAAATACTATGAAACAGACACTATAGAGAAATGTTCAGCAACTACTATGGAATAGACACTGGAAAAATTTACAGCAAATATTATGGAACAGACACTAGAAAAATGTACAGAAAATATTTTAATACAGATGCTGTAAAAATGACACAGCTTGATGGGCCGTACATCATTTACCATGAAAGAGACACTGGGACATTTTTCAGCATTTACCATGAAATAAGCAATGGAAAATGATACATCATATTCTAGGAAATAGACACGGGAAAATGACACAGTATTGCTAGCCATACGCAAGGATGGTATACTGTGCGTGTGCAGTCCGCACACTCAACGCAAGAACTACAGCTGATACATAGGATGGGGCGGAGCTGAGACGGCGTATCGCACACAGTTAGGATAGAGTTGGGACATAGTTGGGACAGGGTTGGGACAGAGTTAGGACAGAGTTGGGACAGAGTTGGGACAGAGTTGGGACAGAGTTAGGACATAGTTGGGACCGAGTTGGGACAGAGTTGGGACGGTGAAGGGGACAGACGGAGGGACGCCAGATGCCGGCTGAGACAGGGCGATGTACTCAATCCAAGCTTACTGTGGGAGACACCGGTATATACCCACGGGTTACAAAGTAACTGCCTTCATCTCCAAAGATCCTCCGCGGATCTTTAGCATCCACAGTGACTACTCTGCCGTCACACACCACGCAATGCACCGCCAAGAGCGCCACACATGCACGTCTTACATCGCAATTATGCGCTTCACTTTTCTCTGTGTAGCTGCTTGTAACCCCCTTACTGTAACTGATGTGCACATCAACTGCAGTTACACGTAACTTTCTCCACAGGAGTCGAGAACCAAGTGAACATACACGAATTCAGGATTTTTCTGGGTTTGTGAAAATTTGTGAAAAGACAATTTAAACAGTTAAATCATTCCCTCTCTCATCGGCCGCTGGACCTGACGGAATGCGACCTAGTCACCTCCGGGACCTGGTGGGTCGCGGTACAGCTGCAGCAGGGGATCAGCTGCTGACTGAGCTCACCGCATTTGTCAACATGACCCTCCGTGGGGAGGTGCCCGACTTTGCGCTCCCCATCTTCTACGGAGCCTCCCTCATCGCCTTGAAGAAGAAAGACGGGGGCATCCGGCCGATTGCGGTGGGTAACACCCTACGCCGCCTCGCCACCAAGGCTGGACTAAGACCCCTGTCGGAGGATCTGGGGGAACAGCTGCGTCCCGTTCAACTGGGCTTTGGAACATCGGGTGGGTGCGAAACGGCCGTCCATGCCACACGCCGCTACATCAACTGCACCCGGGGTAAAAGAGTCATCCTCAAGATCGACATGCGGAACGCATTCAACACCATCCGTCGCGATAAGTTCCTCAGGACCGCCCGCGAACGCATTCCCAGACTCTACCCCCTCCTGTGGCAGGCATACTCCGTCCCATCGGCGCTCCTTTTCGGGGACACTGTCCTGGAGTCTGCTACTGGCCTGCAGCAGGGAGACCCTTCTGGTCCAGCTCTCTTCTCCCTTGGGATCGACGAAGCAACGAGGCTGGTCACCTCCGAGCTTAACGTTTGGTTCCTGGACGACGGCAGTATCGGGGGCCCAGTCGACAACGTGCTGGCAGATTTTAACACCATTTCCGAGGAGATGGCACAGTTGGGTCTTGAATGCAATGACAGCAAATGTGAACTGGTGCTCATCAACCACCAACCAGAGGACATTCCACGGACCCTGGACCAGTTCAAGGCTGTCCTGCCAAATGTTCGAGTCCTGGCGGAGAATGAGCATCTACTCCTGGGCGCCCCACTGTCTATGGCGGCAATCACACCGGCCATCCGCGCTAAGCAAGAAGCGCTTGAGAGGATGGTCAGCCGCCTTGTCCACATCGAACCCCACCCCGCCCTTGTCCTTCTCAAGAACTGCTTCTCTGTCCCTCGCCTAATATACCTCCTCCGAACCTCCGCGGCCTACACCAACACTGATGACCTCCGAGCAATTGATAACATCATCCGGGAGACGGTGTCCAAGATAGTCAACGTCGACCTCCAACAAGATTCCTGGACACAGGCGACCCTCCCGGTAAGTCTCGGAGGTCTAGGCCTGCGGAGAAGCGAAGATCTGGCGCTTCCATGTTTCATCTCGTCCCTCCACGCCACCAGCTCTCTCGTCGACTCCGTCCTCTCCAGAACCGTTGGACTGGAGGAGACGGGTGAGCTGAAGGAAGCCATCAACACCTGGAGGTGGAAAAGCCAAACGGTGGAGGAACCAAACGAAGAAGACAGATGGAAGCAGAAAGCTTGGGATACCATCTCTTCCAAGCGAACCCTGGAGGACCTCCTTGCTCGGTCGAACCAGGTCTCAGCCGCGCGCATCCGAGCGGCAGCCCGAGCGGAAAGTGGAAGCTGGATCCACGCCATCCCAATCCCGTCCCTGGGGCTCCATCTGGACCGTGAGACCATAAGAATAGCCGTGGCTCAGAGGGCAGGGACACCAGTCTGCGAACCCCACCAATGCAGATGTGGAAGATCTATGGACGCCCTTGGACATCACGCCCTCTCCTGTCGGCTAAGCGCCGGCCGTTTCCCACGCCACTCTGCTTTGAACGACGTGGTGAGACGTGCCCTCCAGAGCGCTGGAATACCATCTGTCCTGGAACCAACCGGGCTCGACAGAGGCGACGGCAAGCGTCCAGATGGGATGACCATCTTCCCCTTCTCAAACGGCCGAAGCTTGGTCTGGGATGTGACGTGCGTTGATTCTTTCGCTCCTAGTAACATCATTTCCAGCGCCCTGCAACCGTCATCTGCAGCAGAGGCAGCGGAAGGGGCGAAGAGGACTAAATACCGCATCCTGGCCGAACGACACCGCTTTGAGCCCCTCGCCTTCGAGACCACCGGAGTCTTCGGACCATCAACACTCAAGACCATCGAGGAAATTGGACGAAGACTGAAGGGAGAGACGGGCGAGCCACGGGAGACCATGTGGCTCAAACAACGAATCGGGATGGCTATCCTCCGAGGCAATGCCTTCTGTGTCCTTGCCTCATCCAGATCGCGAGATGACTGCGGAGAGAGACTGCGGGTTCCACAGGCCTAGGGCCAGTGACCACCGCACTTTTCACAGTGTAACTGCTCCACACTGTTCGTGTTTATTTATTCGGTCATCTGCAACACGACGGCTGCCCTGTGATCCCAGAACTCTTTGACAGAACCCTTTCTAGCGTTCCTTTCGCCATTCGACTGCTGCTCAAACTTTCGATTGTACGCGTTTCGACTGCAGCTCAAACTTTGATTGTACTTAAAGATTAAAAAGTACCCTGGCGCGTCAAAAAAAAAATTAAATGCACTCCGTGCCACCCTTGATTTAAACAGTTTTCATCAGTTTCCAAGTGCTGATTCATTGATACTGGAATATTAAGATCAACAATACATTAGGAATAATGCGAATTGCAACGATCTATATTTTTTACAAGAAGTTATACACATTTCTCGCAAACATAGATGCACGGATGAGATGTATGAAAAATCTGATTTTATGCAAGTGACGATCTCACTACACCAACAAGCACACGCGCGAAAACCTTCCGAGATAAAACCAAAACAGCAGCGTAGCATACGTGTTGGATTTACTCGAAGATGAAAGTACAG
>JAWQFJ010022349.1:12500-18382 GCA_034096865.1 Theodoxus fluviatilis
TTTGTGTGTCGCTGTCAAACAGAAGTTTCCCCACTTGCGGCGACGTCTCGGTATAACAAGTTTGGATCGATGCATGTTCCTGCTAACAACGCGTCTTTACGTAGGAGTTCTTCAGTCGAGTGACGTTCACCGTTAATTGCACCGTGCATTTGACGAATGATGTACTGTAATTTACTTTTTCTTTTAACGTGTTTGAGCTTTTGACTTTTGTGCGAAAACGACAATTTTCTGATGCGTGAAGGAGCAAATGATCGCCAAAAAAATGTGTGTGTTTTTCTCTTTTAGATAATTCAAGTCTTTGTCATACAGAACAATGCAAGCAGAGAGCGTTGACTTTGATGACTGCATAATTGTATAGCCTCACATAGCCTCTCTTTAGCATTGCATTTGTGACGTCGTGGTTGCAGTGTAAACTACAGAGAGAGAGAGAGAGAGAGAGAGAGAGAGAGAGAGAGAGAAAGAGAGAGAGAGATAGAGAGAGAGGGGGGGGGAGAGAGAGACAGAGAGAGAGACAGAGACAGAGAGAGAGAGAGAGAGAGAGAGAGAGAGAGAGAGAGAGAGAGAGAGACAGAGACAGAGACAGAGAGAGAGAGACAGACAGAGAGAGGGAGAGAGAGAGAGAGCACTGAGTGCGCAAACCTCCTCCAAGGATGCCACAATTTATCTCCCATGGCCTGCACAGTTTAGTTCAGTTCATCTCAGCGCCTGCTGGAGAAATATGAGTGCTGAACGCATAGGCCGGAGTCACCAATAGTTTGACATGATCAACATCGTGATGAGCGGTAAAATTCCTTTTTTGGTTGTTATTCCAAAACGAGATAACAGATAACCTTCACAATTTAATAACTCGTTTTCTGAGTAGAACCCTGACTTTCCACCAAATTTCCATTGCTCAAGATTGAGACGTGACATCACGTGATCCAACTTTGCTCGTTCAGGATGACTGTGCGCCAATCACGTTTTGCCACTCTCGCTAACTGCTTTGCAGTTGTGCCACTCTCACTCACTGACTTTCTGCTTTGCCACTCTCGCTATCTGCTTTGCAGTTGTGCCACTCTCACTCACTGATTTCCAGTTGTGCCACTCTCACTCACTGACTTTCTGCTTTGCCACTCTCGCTAACTGCTTTGCTGTTGTGCCACTATCGCTAACTGCTTTGCAGTTGTGCCACTCTCACTCACTGACTTTCTGCTTTGCCACTCTCGCTAACTGCTTTGCTGTTGTGCCACTCTCACTCACTGACTTTCTGCTTTGCCACTCTCGCTCACTGATTTGCTGTTGTGCCACTATCGCTCACTGACTTTCTGCTTTGCCACTCTCGCTCACTGATTTACGCGCGCCTCACTCACGTACCGCCCCCTGGCGTCTATCTTGAGCGCGCGCTTGGCATGAACGATTGATACGCGTCAGTTACCAAAAAAAAAAGAGTGCACTCAGATTGTGGTGTTCCATTCCTGGTTTGAATTTTCTCCAGAAGTGTATGACTTCATGGCGCGTTTTTCATAGCAAAAAGTTGTCACATTTTTAGCTTCATTAATTACATTGAGTCATCCGAATTATTACTCTTTTTACTTTAGAGTTGTTTGAGTTCTGTCCTAATTACCCCTGAGAACCACATGTAAGCAACTTCCACTGAAACAAATCATGTGATTATTAATTAATGAAACAAGGCATTCAGCGATTGTGAGGGAGACTCCTGTGGGAAGGCGGAATTTAGAGGCTGCCGAGTCCGTGCCGTGCTGGGAGGAGCGGGGTAACACTAGCTATCAGGCAATCTGGCACGTCGGAGTCTGCCTCCGCACCAGTCAGGAATCAGCTACAAAGCCCACTTGGACGCCCCTTCTTCTTCACAGCCCCTCCCCTCCCCTGCCCTGTCCCTCCCTCCCCCTCGTAACCCCTCGTCCATCCATTCCGTCCGCCCATCTGCAGAGGTCTGGTGACTCGCATCCCTCCCAACCCCCTCTCCGTCACTCACCCGCCCCTGGGTGGCAGTGTCTGGGGGCGTGGGGAGTGGACAGGCTTTGAAACTAATCCGCCTGATTCCGCGGGCAGGCCCCGGGCTGTGGAGGGGAAGGTATAGGGCGGATTGCCGGGCTGAGAAAGGCAAAGAGGGGTGGGGAAGGGGCAAAGGGGGGTGAGACTGGGAAAAAAGGGAGAGAGGTTGTTTGGGAGAGGGGAATAAGGGGTAGAGAGAAGGTGGCAAAAGGAGAGAGTGGTGGTACAGATGAAGACGGGATGAAAGAGACTGAAAGATAAAGACCAAAATAATACGGAAGAAGCAGCTAGACGGGAGGGTAAAAAAGTGAGAGGAAACCGTCAGAAGACGAATGATGTTTTTGTCTACGCAAGAAAGAAAGAAAGAAGGAAAACATTGGTTGACGGGAATACTCCATTCTTTTGTGACGCCTTTCAACTCGTGACATTCATATACAGCCTCTTCTTGCCCGCTGCCCTGAAAGTTCTCCGCAGCGTGAGGTCGTGTATTGTATTGGTTGAAATTCGTGTCCACTGTCTTGGAATTAATTGTTGGAACTCGTGTGCACTGTCTTGCATTGGTTGGAATTCATGCTCACTTCCTGGTATTGTTGGAACTCGTGTGCACTGTCTTGTATTGGTTGGAATTCATGCTCACTTCCTGGTATTGTTGGAACTCGTGTGCACTGTCTTGTATTGGTTGGAATTCATGCTCACTTCCTGGTATTGTTGGAACTCGCGTGCACTGTCTTGTATTGGTTGGAATTCATGCTCACTCCCTGGTATTGTTGGAACTCGTGTGCACTGTCTTGTATTGTTGGAATTCATGCTCACTCCCTGGTATTGTTGGAACTCGTGTGCACTGTCTTGTATTGGTTGGAATTCATGCTCACTCCCTGGTATTGTTGGAACTCGTGTGCACTGTCTTGTATTGGTTGGAATTCATGCTCACTCTCTGGTATTGGTTGGAATTCATGCTCACTCTCTGGTTCTGTTGGAACTCGTGACTACTGCCTTGTTCTGTTGGAGCTCGTTTCCTCTATCTTGTACTATTTGGCACTCGTGTTCACTGTGTCGCCCTGATTGGAACTCGTGTCTAGTGTCTTGAAATTAATTGCTTTAACTCGTATCCATGCACTGTCTTGTTTTCGTTGGAACTTGTGTCAGTTGTCTTGTATTGATTGGAACTCATGCTCACTCTCTGGTTCTGTTGGAGCTCGTGTCCGTCCCCTGTTTTGTTCTGTTGGAACTCGTTTCCTTTATTTTGTACTAGTTGGCACTCATGTCCACTGTGTTGCCCTGATTGGAACTCGTGTCCAGTGTCTTGTACTACTGGAAACTCGGGTCCACTCTCTTGATTGTGTTTGAACTCGTGTCCACTGTCTTGTATTGGTTGGAATTCGTGTCCATCCACCTTCTCGTACTGGTTGTACTCGTGTCCACTGTATTGCAATGGTTTAAACTCGTGTCCACCTTGTTGTACTGGTTGGATCTTGCGTTTGTTTACTGTATTGAAGTGGCTGGAATTCGTGTCCACTGTCTTGCACTGGTTGGAGATCGTATATATTGTCTTTTACTGGTTGGAACTCGTGTCTGTCCACTGTCTTGCACTGTTTGGAACTCGTTTCTATCCACTGTCTTGCACTGGTTGAAAGTCTTGTCTGTCCACTGTTTTGCACTGGTTGGAACTTGTGTCCACTGTCTTGCACTGGTTGGAACTCGTGTCTGTCCACTATCTTGCACTGGATGGAACGCATATCTGTCCACTGTCTTGCACTGGTTGAAACTCGTGTCACTGTCTTGCATTGGTAGAAACTCGTGTCTGTCCACTGTCTCGTGAAACTCGTGTACACTGTCTTGTACTGGTCATGATCAAACACAGGATCCCTTTGCCAGCCAGTGGCACATCGGATTTTCTGCAGACGCCCTTTCGTGTCGTGGCTTTCACACACAAAAAATACTTGAATGTGAGCTCTTCGAGTGCTGTGTTTTCACCATTAGTTCCCCTAGAAATAAAACCACGTAAAGAAATGGGGGGTCAGGTAGAAGTGTAAAACTGTGTATAGGGTTTGCAAGGATACGTGAAGTGTAGGTTTATATGTGCATCATTGCATCTCTATCCATCCTTCTCTGTCTCTCTCTGTCTGTCCCTGTCTGTCTGTCTGTCTGTCTCTGCCTGCCTGCCTGCCTGCCTGCCTGCCTGCCTGCCTGTCTGCCTGCCTGTCTGCCTGCCTGTCTGTCTGTCTGTCTGTCTGTTTGTCTGTCTGTCTGTCTGTCTGTCTCTCTCTCTCTCTCTCATATTGGCTTAGTATACTGACAATGCAAGACTCAACATCACCCAAACTGACGCAGAATATTATGGTTGATCATATTGATAGTAATAAATGCGAATACAAAGATAAGAGCCTTCTTTTAGATCGTATTGAAAAGTAGTGGACGCGAGTACACGGCCCGGAAGAGAGATTGATTTCCATCAAGACACCGAGGGGGAAAAATGATCTGTGGTGCCAATAAGGCCTGAACATAGACGTCCTTTATTCCGTATCATGAATTTCGTTTGCTTCAGAAATGGAGAGTGTTGGAAAGATGTTCGTGCAGTGCAGAGATGGTTTTCAAATAGGGTTTTAGGTTAACGTTCACTTGTCTTATTGTGACTTGATGCACAATAATTTGCGTTGCGCTTCTTTCCATGGCGTAACCCGGATGTGGAAAATTGCGATTCGCTCCTCGTTGAGGGATACGAGGAAGTGATATATTGATGCTTGGCATATGACAATTACACATATTTAGTGGAGAAACGGTTAAAAGGAAAATAGTAGCACTTACAAGTTTTTTTTATTTCAGTAGAGATGTACAGGTAAAGTGATCCAAGCGCGCGCGTATGTGTGCTTGTGTGTGTGTGTGTGTGTCTGTGTGTGTATGTGTGTGTGCGTGTCTGTGGGTGTGCTTGTGTATGTGTGTGTGCGTGCGTGCGCGCACGCGTGTGTATGCGTTTGTGTGTGCGCGCGCGCGCCCATGTGTGTGTATGTGCGTGCTTGCATTCATACGTGTGTGTGTGTTCGTGCACGTGTGGATGCATGTGTGTGCGCGCGCGCGCGTGTTTGTGTGTGCACGCGCGCGCAAAGTGTACGGTTGGTCAATTTTGTCATAAAAAGGTCATACCCATCAGACGGCAATCGTGACTTTTTCAAAGTGTGATATAACGTCTATTGTACACTTTGCTTGTGTGTGTGCGTGTGTGTGGGTTTGTGTGTGTGTGCGTGTGTGTGGGTTTGTGTGTGTGTGCGTGTGTGTGGGTTTGTGTGTGTGTGCGTGTGTGTGGGTTTGTGTGTGTGTGCGTGTGTGTGGGTTTGTGTGTGTGTGTGTGTGTGTGTGTGTGTGTGCGTGTGTGCGTGTGTGCGTCTCTGTGTGTGTGCTTGTGTGTGTGTGTGTGCATGCGCGCGCGCGCGTGTGTGTGTGCGTGAGTGTGTGTGTGCGCTCGCCCGCCCGTGTATGTACATGTGTGTGTGCATGCGTACGTGTGTGTGTGTGTGCGTGTTCGTGCGCGTGTGGATGCGCGTGTGTGTGTGTGTGTGCGCGCGCGTGTGTGTGCGTGCGTGTGTGTGTGTTTGTGTGTGTGTGTGTGTGTGTGTGTGTGTGTGTGTGCATGTCTGTGTGTGTGTACGTGTGTGTGCGAGTGTCTGTGTGTCGTGCGTGTGTGCGTTCGTGTGTGTTTGTGTGCCTGCGTGCGTGTGTGTGTGTATTTGTGTGCGTGCGTGCGTGCGTGCGTACGTGTGTGTGTGTGCGTGCGTGCGTGCGTGCGAGCGTGCGTACGTATGTGTGTGTGTGCGTGTGTGTGTGTGTGTGTGCGTGCGTGTGTGTGTATGTGTGTGCGTGTGTATGCGTGCGTGTCGCACACATACACACGC
>JAWQFJ010022350.1:0-11694 GCA_034096865.1 Theodoxus fluviatilis
TCACTCACTCACTCACTCACTCACTCACTCACTCACTCACTCACTCACTCACTCACTCACTCACTCACTCACTCACTCACTCACTCACTCACATCACTCACTCACTCACTCACTCACTCACTCACTCACTCACTCACTCACTCACTCACTCACTCACTCACTCACTCACTCACTCACTCACTCACTCACTCACTCACTCACTCACTCACTCACTCACTCACTCACTCACTCACTCACTCACTCACTCACCTCACTCACTCACTCACTCACTCACTCACTCACTCACTCACTCACTCACCTCACTCACTCACTCACTCACTCACTCACTCACTCACTCACTCACTCACTCACTCACTCACTCACTCACTCACTCACTCACTCACTCACTCACTCACTCACTCACTCACTCACTCACTCACTCACTCACTCACTCACTCACTCACTCACTCACTCACTCACTCACTCACTCACTCACTCACTCACTCACTCACTCACTCACTCACTCACTCACTCACTCCACTCACTCACTCACTCACTCACTCACTCACTCACTCACTCCACTCACTCACTCACTCACTCACTCACTCACTCACCTCACTCACTCACTCACTCACTCACTCACTCACTCACTCACTCACTCACTCACTCACTCACTCACTCACTCACTCACTCACTCACTCACTCACTCACTCACTCACTCACTCACTCACTCACTCACTCACTCACTCACTCACTCACTCACTCACTCACTCACTCACTCACTCACTCACTCACTCACTCACTCACTCACTCACTCACTCACTCACTCACTCACTCACTCACTCACTCACTCACTCACTCACTCACTCACTCACTCACTCACTCACTCACTCACTCACTCACTCACTCACTCACTCACTCACTCACTCACTCACTCACTCACTCACTCACTCACTCACTCACTCACTCACTCACTCACTCACTCACTCACTCACTCACTCACTCACTCACTCACTCACTCACTCACTCACTCACTCACTCACTCACTCACTCACTCACTCACTCACTCACTCACTCACTCACTCACTCACTCACTCACTCACTCACTCACTCACTCACTCACTCACTCACTCACTCACTCACTCACTCACTCACTCACTCACTCACTCACTCACTCACTCACTCACTCACTCACTCACTCACTCACTCACTCACTCACTCACTCACTCACTCACTCACTCACTCACTCACTCACTCACTCACTCACTCACTCACTCACTCACTCACTCACTCACTCACTCACTCACTCACTCACTCACTCACTCACTCACTCACTCACTCACTCACTCACTCACTCACTCACTCACTCACTCACTCACTCACTCACTCACTCACTCACTCACTCACTCACTCACTCACTCACTCACTCACTCACTCACTCACTCACTCACTCACTCACTCACTCACTCACTCACTCACTCACTCACTCACTCACTCACTCACTCACTCACTCACTCACTCACTCACTCACTCACTCACTCACTCACTCACTCACTCACTCACTCACTCACTCACTCACTCACTCACTCACTCACTCACTCACTCACTCACTCACTCACTCACTCACTCACTCACTCACTCACTCACTCACTCACTCACTCACTCACTCACTCACTCACTCACTCACTCACTCACTCACTCACTCACTCACTCACTCACTCACTCACTCACTCACTCACTCACTCACTCACTCACTCACTCACTCACTCACTCACTCACTCACTCACTCACTCACTCACTCACTCACTCACTCACTCACTCACTCACTCACTCACTCACTCACTCACTCACTCACTCACTCACTCACTCACTCACTCACTCACTCACTCACTCACTCACTCACTCACTCACTCACTCACTCACTCACTCACTCACTCACTCACTCACTCACTCACTCACTCACTCACTCACTCACTCACTCACTCACTCACTCACTCACTCACTCACTCACTCACTCACTCACTCACTCACTCACTCACTCACTCACTCACTCACTCACTCACTCACTCACTCACTCACTCACTCACTCACTCACTCACTCACTCACTCACTCACTCACTCACTCACTCACTCACTCACTCACTCACTCACTCACTCACTCACTCACTCACTCACTCACTCACTCACTCACTCACTCACTCACTCACTCACTCACTCACTCACTCACTCACTCACTCACTCACTCACTCACTCACTCACTCACTCACTCACTCACTCACTCACTCACTCACTCACTCACTCACTCACTCACTCACTCACTCACTCACTCACTCACTCACTCACTCACTCACTCACTCACTCACTCACTCACTCACTCACTCACTCACTCACATCACTCACTCACTCACTCACTCACTCACTCACTCACTCACTCACTCACTCACTCACTCACTCACTCACTCACTCACTCACTCACTCACTCACTCACTCACTCACTCACTCACTCACTCACTCACTCACTCACTCACTCACTCACTCACTCACTCACTCACTCACTCACTCACTCACTCACTCACTCACTCACTCACTCACTCACTCACTCACTCACTCACTCACTCACTCACTCACTCACTCACTCACTCACTCACTCACTCACTCACTCACTCACTCACTCACTCACTCACTCACTCACTCACTCACTCACTCACTCACTCACTCACTCACTCACTCACTCACTCACTCACTCACTCACTCACTCACTCACTCACTCACTCACTCACTCACTCACTCACTCACTCACTCACTCACTCACTCACTCACTCACTCACTCACTCACTCACTCACTCACTCACTCACTCACTCACTCACTCACTCACTCACTCACTCACTCACTCACTCACTCACTCACTCACTCACTCACTCACTCACTCACTCACTCACTCACTCACTCACTCACTCACTCACTCACTCACTCACTCACTCACTCACTCACTCACTCACTCACTCACTCACTCACTCACTCACTCACTCACTCACTCACTCACTCACTCACTCACTCACTCACTCACTCACTCACTCACTCACTCACTCACTCACTCACTCACTCACTCACTCACTCACTCACTCACTCACTCACTCACTCACTCACTCACTCACTCACTCACTCACTCACTCACTCACTTACTTACTCACCCACCCACCTACCCACTCACTCACTCACCCACATACCCACCCACCCACCAACACACGCACCCACTCACTCACTCACTTACTCACTCACTCATTTATCAACCATTATTCCCAGTTGCTCTCTCACTGGCTCACTCACTGATTCACTCACTCGTTTGCTCACTAACTCACTTACCGGCTCACTGGCTCACTAACTGGCTCACTAACTGGCTCACTTACTGGCTCACTCACTGGCTTACTTACTGGCTCACTTGATGGCTCACTTAACGGCTCAATCACTAGCTCACTCAGTGGCTCACTGACTGGCTCGCTCACTGGCTTGCTTACTAGATCACTTACTGGCTCACTAACTGGCTCGTTCACTGGCTCACTCACTGGCTCACTCACTAGTTTAATCACTGTCTCACTCTTCAGCTTACTTACTGGCACTTTTGCTCACTGGCTCACTTACCGGATTCGCTTACCGGATCGCTCACTGACTCACTTGCTGGCTCGCTTGCTCGCTGGCTTACACACTGGCTTATTTTATGGATTTTTCGCTCACTGGCTCACTCACAGGCTTGTTCACCGGCTCACTCACTGGCTCCCTCGCACACTGGCTCACCAACTGGCTCACTTACTGGCATGCTCACTCAATGGCACTCTCACTGACTCAATCACTGGCTCGTTCACTGGCTCACTCACTGGTTCACTTACGCGCTCTTTTGCTCACTCGCTCGTTACCAGAGGTGGCTTTTATTTCAGAAGCAATCGTAACATACGCGATAATCTAGCAGGACCAGGGGCTCGTTTCGTGTTGAACGGTTGTCAAAAACACGTCAGAGACGATCCCTGTGACGAGATCAACACCCCCCCCCCCCCCCCTTATACTTACTAACCTGTGGTATGTAAATTAGTGTGGCCGCCAATCATGTTAAAAATAGTAACGTTAGAGTGTGTTGTGGCTCGCCAGCCATAGTTTCCACTGTGTGTTCGAGGGTTGAGTAAAGAATTGGCCCCACTGTGACACTCCACGGGGTTCATAAGAGGCAAGTGACTAGAGACACCGTGACTTGCCTTACGTTTGCTCTGAATTGTTTCGGTGATTTTTGTGCATAATGACCTTGCATAGCCTAGAGAGGTTGCTGGGCCATAAGACGCCATCCATCTGTCCAATCATCACAAACTTGGTACATATTCGATGCTAGTGCGGAGCAGAGAAGTGTGATTGGCTCGATTTCAAAAACGTGAATGGAGAATTCCGGAGATATACCTTGGCTTTATATGGGGACCATGTTCTTGGACAGCGAGGTAAAGTGGACGTGGCCCGAGTGTTTCCATTGGATGGGAGAGCGTAAGAATTATTGCTCTGGGTATATAAACCCTGGCCACCAGCGTCAGGGGTGCAAAATTCAAGCAACCACAGAAGACCATCACCGTTTGTAAAGCGCCGCCTCTATCCCCGCTCCACGTCATCTGAAGTGAAAAGCACCTGCCCCCAGGGTCGGGTCGAGTTACAAGCCTGCCTTCGTCCAAGACTGCGGGGCATATTACCAGACTGAGGATTCCCGTCTGAAGCCTGCTCCATGGCGTCCGAAACTGCAAAGCGTCTCTCCGCTCGACGCCGTCTGGAGTGCAAGCGTCTCTCCGCTCCTCGTCCGGTCGAAACTTACTTTCATTGCTTGTGCACCCGTTGGCCCCCTACTCCCTTTTTTCCCACCCTCTATCTTCCTCACAAGCATTACTAAAGCCACTGCTACAGTCGTCCCAAAGGTAGGAACCTTCGTGGAAGCTGAATTAACGTGAACACGAATTGGCCACCTCACTTTAGGATTACCTAGTGTTTTCGGCGGATACAGCCCACGATTCAGTTAAGTAAAATTTTGATTAGTTGGCGAGCCACAACTATTTATTTTATATCAAAAATTGAATTGAATCATTGCTTCTCGATTACCATTGCTAACATTTAATTATCCATGTTTTTCTGTTGCTAGGTGAAATTAAAGTGATTTGATTTTGACCTTTGCCCTCACCGTTTCTCTGTCGTGTTCCATCTTTGATAGAGCGACTGCGTGAGATAGTGTTACTAGCTTGACTGTGTTAGTGCATATTCCCCTAGACTCTTACTCAGAAACGAGCCAAGTCAAACTTGATAAGAAGCCCTCCCAGCGAGCACTGGCAATGTCCGCAGCTTTCCTCCTAGCTTAACTGGTCCATGCAGGTGCTCGCCGTGGGCGCTCATCTCAGAACATTTTAAAAACAGTCTTCAAAAGGGAACGTGCCTCTGGTCACACGAGACCATCGCGTATGATGTGTTAGGATTGGTTCTGGGGAACCCGCCGCATGTACACGATGCGTCCATCAGCTTGATTTCAGTCTGGAGTAAGGACAATGTTTTCTCGTACTCTGGACATGTTCTCAATGTCAAGAAAAGACATAGACATGAAACAGAAAAGAGAAGACACACATGAGTGCGGTGCTACGCGATATTCTATGGACGTTACTCTTACCTTGGCATAGGGGGCCGTGGTGTCCACGAGGACACAGACACGCAGAGGAAGACCCGTTCTGCAGGCAGCTGCTACCGTTCAAGCATAGACTGTAGTCGCAGGTGCCATTCCCATCTTTGTCAACAGGAAATAGCATGTCGTCACCTGATGGAGCCACACAACAGTCAACAACTGTCTGGAGGAACACAACAGTCAACATCTGTCTGGAGGAACACAACAATCAACATCTGTCTGGAGGAACACAACAGTCAACATCTGTCTGGAGGAACACAACAGTCAACATCTGTCTGGAGGAACACAACAGTCAACATCTGTCTGGAGCCACACAACAGTCAACATCTGTCTGGAGCCACACAACAGTCAACATCTGTCTGGAGCCACATAACAGTCAACATCTGTCTGGAGCCACACAACAGTCAACATCTGTCTGGAGCCACATAACAGTCAACATCTGTCTGGAGCCACATAACAGTCAACATCTGTCTGGAGCCACATAACAGTCAACATCTGTCTGGAGCCACATAACAGTCAACATCTGTCTGGAGCCACACAACAGTCAACATCTGTCTGGAGCCACATAACAGTCAACATCTGTCTGGAGCCACATAACAGTCAACATCTGTCTGGAGCCACATAACAGTCAACATCTGTCTGGAGCCACATAACAGTCAACATCTGTCTGGAGCCACATAACAGTCAACATCTGTCTGGAGCCACATAACAGTCAACATCTGTCTGGAGCCACATAACAGTCAACATCTGTCTGGAGCCACACAACAGTCAACATCTGTCTGGAGCCACATAACAGTCAACATCTGTCTGGAGCCACATAACAGTCAACATCTGTCTGGAGCCACATAACAGTCAACATCTGTCTGGAGCCACACAACAGTCAACATCTGTCTGGAGCCACATAACAGTCAACATCTGTCTGGAGCCACATAACAGTCAACATCTGTCTGGAGCCACACAACAGTCAACATCTGTCTGGAGCCACATAACAGTCAACATCTGTCTGGAGCCACATAACAGTCAACATCTGTCTGGAGCCACATAACAGTCAACATCTGTCTGGAGCCACACAACAGTCAACATCTGTCTGGAGCCACATAACAGTCAACATCTGTCTGGAGCCACACAACAGTCAACATCTGTCTGGAGCCACATAACAGTCAACATCTGTCTGGAGCCACATAACAGTCAACATCTGTCTGGAGCCACATAACAGTCAACATCTGTCTGGAGCCACATAACAGTCAACATCTGTCTGGAGCCACATAACAGTCAACATCTGTCTGGAGCCACATAACAGTCAACATCTGTCTGGAGCCACATAACAGTCAACATCTGTCTGGAGCCACATAACAGTCAACATCTGTCTGGAGCCACATAACAGTCAACATCTGTCTGGAGCCACATAACAGTCAACATCTGTCTGGAGCCACATAACAGTCAACATCTGTCTGGAGCCACACAACAGTCAACATCTGTCTGGAGCCACACAACAGTCAACATCTGTCTGGAGCCACATAACAGTCAACATCTGTCTGGAGCCACATAACAGTCAACATCTGTCTGGAGCCACACAACAGTCAACATCTGTCTGGAGCCACATAACAGTCAACATCTGTCTGGAGCCACATAACAGTCAACATCTGTCTGGAGCCACATAACAGTCAACATCTGTCTGGAGCCACACAACAGTCAACATCTGTCTGGAGCCACATAACAGTCAACATCTGTCTGGAGCCACACAACAGTCAACATCTGTCTGGAGCCACATAACAGTCAACATCTGTCTGGAGCCACATAACAGTCAACATCTGTCTGGAGCCACATAACAGTCAACATCTGTCTGGAGCCACACAACAGTCAACATCTGTCTGGAGCCACACAACAGTCAACATCTGTCTGGAGCCACATAACAGTCAACATCTGTCTGGAGCCACACAACAGTCAACATCTGTCTGGAGCCACACAACAGTCAACATCTGTCTGGAGCCACATAACAGTCAACATCTGTCTGGAGCCACATAACAGTCAACATCTGTCTGGAGCCACACAACAGTCAACATCTGTCTGGAGCCACATAACAGTCAACATCTGTCTGGAGCCACATAACAGTCAACATCTGTCTGGAGCCACACAACAGTCAACATCTGTCTGGAGCCACATAACAGTCAACATCTGTCTGGAGCCACATAACAGTCAACATCTGTCTGGAGCCACACAACAGTCAACATCTGTCTGGAGCCACATAACAGTCAACATCTGTCTGGAGCCACACAACAGTCAACATCTGTCTGGAGCCACACAACAGTCAACATCTGTCTGGAGCCACACAACAGTCAACATCTGTCTGGAGCCACATAACAGTCAACATCTGTCTGGAGCCACATAACAGTCAACATCTGTCTGGAGCCACACAACAGTCAACATCTGTCTGGAGCCACACAACAGTCAACATCTGTCTGGAGCCACACAACAGTCAACATCTGTCTGGAGCCACACAACAGTCAACATCTGTCTGGAGCCACATAACAGTCAACATCTGTCTGGAGCCACATAACAGTCAACATCTGTCTGGAGCCACACAACAGTCAACATCTGTCTGGAGCCACACAACAGTCAACATCTGTCTGGAGCCACATAACAGTCAACATCTGTCTGGAGCCACACAACAGTCAACATCTGTCTGGAGCCACATAACAGTCAACATCTGTCTGGAGCCACATAACAGTCAACATCTGTCTGGAGCCACATAACAGTCAACATCTGTCTGGAGCCACATAACAGTCAACATCTGTCTGGAGCCACATAACAGTCAACATCTGTCTGGAGCCACACATAACAGTCAACATCTGTCTGGAGCCACATAACAGTCAACATCTGTCTGGAGCCACACAACAGTCAACATCTGTCTGGAGCCACACAACAGTCAACATCTGTCTGGAGCCACATAACAGTCAACATCTGTCTGGAGCCACATAACAGTCAACATCTGTCTGGAGCCACACAACAGTCAACATCTGTCTGGAGCCACATAACAGTCAACATCTGTCTGGAGCCACATAACAGTCAACATCTGTCTGGAGCCACACAACAGTCAACATCTGTCTGGAGCCACATAACAGTCAACATCTGTCTGGAGCCACACAACAGTCAACATCTGTCTGGAGCCACATAACAGTCAACATCTGTCTGGAGCCACACAACAGTCAACATCTGTCTGGAGCCACATAACAGTCAACATCTGTCTGGAGCCACACAACAGTCAACATCTGTCTGGAGCCACACAACAGTCAACATCTGTCTGGAGCCACATAACAGTCAACATCTGTCTGGAGCCACATAACAGTCAACATCTGTCTGGAGCCACACAACAGTCAACATCTGTCTGGAGCCACATAACAGTCAACATCTGTCTGGAGCCACACAACAGTCAACATCTGTCTGGAGCCACATAACAGTCAACATCTGTCTGGAGCCACATAACAGTCAACATCTGTCTGGAGCCACATAACAGTCAACATCTGTCTGGAGCCACACAACAGTCAACATCTGTCTGGAGCCACATAACAGTCAACATCTGTCTGGAGCCACATAACAGTCAACATCTGTCTGGAGCCACACAACAGTCAACATCTGTCTGGAGCCACATAACAGTCAACATCTGTCTGGAGCCACACAACAGTCAACATCTGTCTGGAGCCACACAACAGTCAACATCTGTCTGGAGCCACATAACAGTCAACATCTGTCTGGAGCCACACAACAGTCAACATCTGTCTGGAGCCACACAACAGTCAACATCTGTCTGGAGCCACATAACAGTCAACATCTGTCTGGAGCCACATAACAGTCAACATCTGTCTGGAGCCACATAACAGTCAACATCTGTCTGGAGCCACACAACAGTCAACATCTGTCTGGAGCCACATAACAGTCAACATCTGTCTGGAGCCACACAACAGTCAACATCTGTCTGGAGCCACACAACAGTCAACATCTGTCTGGAGCCACATAACAGTCAACATCTGTCTGGAGCCACATAACAGTCAACATCTGTCTGGAGCCACATAACAGTCAACATCTGTCTGGAGCCACACAACAGTCAACATCTGTCTGGAGCCACATAACAGTCAACATCTGTCTGGAGCCACACAACAGTCAACATCTGTCTGGAGCCACATAACAGTCAACATCTGTCTGGAGCCACATAACAGTCAACATCTGTCTGGAGCCACACAACAGTCAACATCTGTCTGGAGCCACATAACAGTCAACATCTGTCTGGAGCCACATAACAGTCAACATCTGTCTGGAGCCACATAACAGTCAACATCTGTCTGGAGCCACATAACAGTCAACATCTGTCTGGAGCCACACAACAGTCAACATCTGTCTGGAGCCACATAACAGTCAACATCTGTCTGGAGCCACATAACAGTCAACATCTGTCTGGAGCCACATAACAGTCAACATCTGTCTGGAGCCACATAACAGTCAACATCTGTCTGGAGCCACATAACAGTCAACATCTGTCTGGAGCCACATAACAGTCAACATCTGTCTGGAGCCACACAACAGTCAACATCTGTCTGGAGCCACATAACAGTCAACATCTGTCTGGAGCCACATAACAGTCAACATCTGTCTGGAGCCACACAACAGTCAACATCTGTCTGGAGCCACATAACAGTCAACATCTGTCTGGAGCCACATAACAGTCAACATCTGTCTGGAGCCACATAACAGTCAACATCTGTCTGGAGCCACATAACAGTCAACATCTGTCTGGAGCCACATAACAGTCAACATCTGTCTGGAGCCACATAACAGTCAACATCTGTCTGGAGCCACACAACAGTCAACATCTGTCTGGAGCCACATAACAGTCAACATCTGTCTGGAGCCACATAACAGTCAACATCTGTCTGGAGCCACACAACAGTCAACATCTGTCTGGAGCCACATAACAGTCAACATCTGTCTGGAGCCACACAACAGTCAACATCTGTCTGGAGCCACACAACAGTCAACATCTGTCTGGAGCCACATAACAGTCAACATCTGTCTGGAGCCACATAACAGTCAACATCTGTCTGGAGCCACATAACAGTCAACATCTGTCTGGAGCCACATAACAGTCAACATCTGTCTGGAGCCACACAACAGTCAACATCTGTCTGGAGCCACATAACAGTCAACATCTGTCTGGAGCCACACAACAGTCAACATCTGTCTGGAGCCACACAACAGTCAACATCTGTCTGGAGCCACACAACAGTCAACATCTGTCTGGAGCCACATAACAGTCAACATCTGTCTGGAGCCACATAACAGTCAACATCTGTCTGGAGCCACACAACAGTCAACATCTGTCTGGAGCCACACAACAGTCAACATCTGTCTGGAGCCACACAACAGTCAACATCTGTCTGGAGCCACACAACAGTCAACATCTGTCTGGAGCCACACAACAGTCAACATCTGTCTGGAGCCACATAACAGTCAACATCTGTCTGGAGCCACACAACAGTCAACATCTGTCTGGAGCCACACAACAGTCAACATCTGTCTGGAGCCACACAACAGTCAACATCTGTCTGGAGCCACACAACAGTCAACATCTGTCTGGAGCCACACAACAGTCAACATCTGTCTGGAGCCACACAACAGTCAACATCTGTCTGGAGCCACATAACAGTCAACATCTGTCTGGAGCCACACAACAGTCAACATCTGTCTGGAGCCACACAACAGTCAACATCTGTCTGGAGCCACACAACAGTCAACATCTGTCTGGAGCCACATAACAGTCAACATCTGTCTGGAGCCACACAACAGTCAACATCTGTCTGGAGCCACACAACAGTCAACATCTGTCTGGAGCCACACAACAGTCAACATCTGTCTGGAGCCACACAACAGTCAACATCTGTCTGGAGCCACACAACAGTCAACATCTGTCTGGAGGAACACAACAGTCAACATCTGTCTGGAGGAACACAACAGTCAACATCTGTCTGGAGCC
>JAWQFJ010022351.1:0-32500 GCA_034096865.1 Theodoxus fluviatilis
CCAGAATGCCAAAATATGCAATAGATCTAGTAGTTAGCCCGCCACGCATTGCAGCAAAGTTAGTTTATCACATGGAACGTCGAACAGGCCTCACAAAAGGCCTCAAACGTCGTAAAAGTCAAGTCAAGTCAAGTCAATTGTGCGTGCGTGTGTTTGTGTGTGTGTGTGTGTTTGTGCGTGTGTGTGTGTGTGTGTGTTTGTGCGTGTGTTTGTGTGTGTGTGTTTGTGTGTGTGTGTGTGTTTGTGTGTGTGTGTGTGTGTGTTTGTGTGTGTGTGTGTGTGTGTGTTTGTGCGTTTGTGTGTGTGTGTGCGTGCGCGTGTGTGTGTGTGTGTGTTGGGGGTGAAAAGATGAGGCCCACCGTGTCTCCCTACACGATTCATTGGAGGCGAATTAATAGGGACATTGTGACTTGCACTGCGCTTACTTGAAACTATTTTAGTGATTTTCGTGCTTAATGGCCTTACAAAGCCTACAAAGGCTGATGGGCCATAAAACTCCCTCCCTCCCTCCCTCCCTCCCTCCCTCCCTCCCTCCCTCCCTCCCTCCCTCCCTCCCTCCCTCCCTCCCTCCCTCAATCCATCCGAGAAATTCATCCATCCATCCATCGAAGGCCTTTTTGAAATCGATGCAGTTGTGGAAGAGTTGTTGCTGGTCTTGTAGGTTCTTCTCGATGAGCAGCCTGATGTTGAGAATCTGCTCCATGGTGCTTCTTCCCATTCTAAATCCTGCCTGTTCCTCTGCAAGAATTTCTTCTGCCTTCGGCTTCAGTCTGCAGAGGGTGATGCACATCATGATCTTTGCTTGGGTGGCTTATGAGGCTGATCGTTCGGTAGTTTTGGCTCTTCGTCATGTTGCCTTTCTTGGGGAGTGGTATAATGATGGATTTGGTCCGTTCTGCTGGCCACTCTGTGTTGGTTCATATGCGCTGGCAGATGACTATGAGTGCTTTGATCATCTCTGGGCCTCGCCGCTTGATCAGCTCAGCTGGGATGTTGTCAGTGCCTGGGAACTTTCCTCCTTTTAGTGAGTGCACTGCTTCCTCCACCTCTTCCATCAACACTTGGGTGCCGTCAGGATCTGGTATTCTGTTCATGGGATTTGTTTGGAGTATGCAGGGGTCAACCTTTAACTCGTGGTTGTAAAGTTCCTGGCAGTATTCTGTCTATCTTGCAACGGCAGCTCCATTTTGTGTAAAGTGTGATCCGTTCTTGCCTTCGATCACTGTGGTTTTTGACTGTTGAGTCTTGGTCTGTCTCTTGATGGTCTGAAATGCTTCCTTGCTGTTTCCGTGGGCCATCTCCTTCTCCACTTTGCTACTCTGCTCCCACAGCCAGTCCTCCTTGGCTTCAGATATCTTCTTCCTGAGTGTCCAGTTGATGGCTGTACTCCTCTGCTGCAACTGGAGTGCTGTTCTTGGAGGGTTTCAGCCTTTGGCATTTGTCGCACAGGCCCAGGCCCTCATTGGTCACCCAGGGCCGATTCCTCATTGGTCACACAGGGCCGATTCCTCTTCCTTTCTGTTTCAAGGACCTCCACTGCCGTCTCTTGTATCGCCTTTGTGAAGCTTGACAGTGAGGCATTTTATATCCTCGTGGAGAAAGTTCAGGGCTTCACATCTTCTCCTCTATCTCATTCTGGAATATTTCAGCAACTTTAGTGACCTTTAGCTTCTCCACGTTGAAACAGATGCCTTCTTCCTATTGTTGGTTTTCAGTTTCAGTCTTACTGTCAAGAGTATGTTTGGTGAGTTCCGTGTTGTTCTTCTGGACAACTTATAGGGGTACTAAGTGTTGGCCACTGTGAGGTTGTGTCTGCCGGCAAATTCTAGAAGTCGCAGCCCTCTGTCATTGGTTTCACCTGCTCCAAAGTGTCCAGCTGTTCCAGATCGATGCTGGTAAGCGTCGGGGTCCATCTTAGCGTTCCAGTCACCTTGAGCGTGGTCTTCTGTGGTATTGATCCGATGGCTTTCTCTAACCAGATGTATCAGCGTTTCTCTGTGCAGTTTCAGGAAGTGCTACCCAGATGTTTCAACGTTTATTTGTGGTGTTTCATGGAGGGCTACTCAGATGTTTCAACATTTATTTGTGGTGTTTCAGGGAGGGCTACTCAGATGTTTCAACGTTTCTCTGTGGTGTTTCAGGGAGGGCTACCCAGATGATTCAACGTTTCTCTGTGGTGTTTCATGGAGGGCTACCCAGATGTTTCAACGTTTATCTGTGGTGTTTCAGGGGGGCTACCCAGATGTTTCAACATTTCTCCGTATGTTGTTTCATGGAGGGCTACCAAGATGTTTCAACGTGTATCTGTGGTGTGTCAGGGAGGGGTACCCAGATGTTTCAACGTTTATATGTGGTGTTTCAGGGAGGGCTACCCAGATGTTTCAGCATTTATCTGTGTTTCCGGGAGGGCCACCCATGTGTTTCAACATTTTTCTGTGGTGTTTCAGGGAGGGCTACCCCGATCCGGGCTACTTGGGCCGCCTGGAAAAAGCGCTTGCTCGGGAAGGCATCACCAAAGGAGCTCAGTTGTGAGCCAGAAAAGTCCCCTTTCCTCTCCTCTTTTCAGCTGCAGTGAGGGGACATCATGTACTTGAAGAAGCAACGGATAAGTCGATTGCTAGAAAGAGAATTATAAAATAAGCTTCTTTGGGGTAGGGGTGGGGGTGGGGGTTGGGGGAAACAATTGAGATGACTATGGTTGTGAGACCCAGTACTGAAAGCCCAGAAGAAGGGAGAAAATAAAGAGATTAATTTACTCGTTTTATCGTTTCACTGCATTATCTAAAGCGCAACGTGCTGAGTGTCAGATTCTTCCATACAGGCATTTGATTGCGGATTTCTTGCCAACGTCCGAACAAAGTATTTTGGTTTCGATTTATCATTTTAAGGCGTAGCCTATTCAGTAAATTACATCATTCAGGAGAAATCGAAATTTTTTTCTTGGGGTCTCTGGAGAAGGAGAGGCCACTTTGGAAAGTGATGGTAGTGATGAGAAAACCTGTAACCGAAGTGATTGCAGATCTTCAGTTTTCTCACTTTCATCTCGCCAGGAGACAAGATTCATGTCGAGTTAGAAGAGAGCTTCCATCTTGGAAAAGGTGATGCCTGGCGATGCGTACTTGTTACACTTTTTGTTTTCTTAAAACACATCCCTGTGTATTTGTGTGTGGCCCTGCATCCCTGTGTATTTGTGTGTGGCCCTGCATCCCTGTGTATTTGTGTGTGGCCCTGCATCCCTGTGTATTTGTGTGTGGCCCTGCATCCCTGTGTATTTGTGTGTGGCCCTGCATCCCTGTGTATTTGTGTGTGGCCCTGCATCCCTGTGTATTTGTGTGTGGCCCTGCATCACTGTGTATTTGTGTGTGGTTGTGTGTGGCCCTGCATCACTGTGTATTTGTGTGTGGCCCTGGAGAAGCCGCCTGCGAGGGCGAAACGTTGGTTTTGAAGTGAAAAAATTAATTAAGGAGAATGTATACCGGAGTGTTTTGGATTTAATCTACGACTGACAACTCTGGTTGTGGGAAGCTTTCTACGGTGTGGTGCTGGACTGCTGTTGGAGACAGGTGTTTGTGTGAGTTTGTTGCATACATACATACACACATGTCAACATGACTTTATTCATGAAGAACATGAGCAGTACTGCACGCAAGAATAAGCAAAACATACATCGTGATTTCATACCCTCATGGGTGGGAACAGCATCAGCAACACACGTCACAACGCAAACACCAATGTCACCATCGCTAACATCAGAAGCGGCAGTAGCAGGAAGACCAGCATCATCACCAGAACTGTCATTATTTATTATATTCATCATAAAATGATTATATATTTTTAATTCCCATATTTGTCATCATTATCATAAGTAATCTCACCACTATTAGTTGTTTTAAAGCATACCTCATTAATCACATATTTGTCATCAGCCATGATAATTCACTTATCTGTCATCATTTCATAAGTTGTCATCAGCAATGACAATTCACATATGTCATCATTTTGCTAAGCATCCTCAGCATCATCACACTAAAACAACACAGACAGCAACAGCAGTATCATCACATACTCAATCTTATTATATTCACCATCATCATCATCATCATCACCTTCATCATCATCATCATTGTCGTCGTCGTCATCGCTGTCTTCCTCGTTGTTGTCGTCGTCATACTCATACTCGTCATACTCATTACCACTATCACCACCGTCACTATCATCACCACCACCACCGTCACCACCATCACCACCGTCACTATCATCACCACCACCACCACCACCGTCACCACCATCACCACCGTCAATACAACCTCCATCACCACAACCACCATTATTACCATACTTACTACATTTCACCATCATCATGATCACCAAGGCTATCGCCATCCTTACTACCATCACTATTATCTTTCTCATTGACATTAATGCAAACGTTACAAATCGCATATTTGCCATCAATAGCATCACCACTTTCATCTAGATAAAATAGCTCATATTCATTTGTCATCATCACCATCACCATCATCCCCAACATCATTGTCACTATCAATACATTGCAGGTTGCAACATTAGATGTCATTGGAGCAAACGTCATCAATAACACATTTTGTCATCATTAGCATCAAAAGCATCACCATCCTTACCATTGCAGAGCATTGTGAATGATTTCTCTTCATTTCTTTGACTACATTATGTATCGCTCCTCTTCATGTTGGCACAGTTAGGACTTCACACGAGCAGTCCACACACTAGTCACCTGCTGATGTAAACCAAAGCTTTTTCCTGTCTTGTGTAGCAACATGGGCGCACGAGTTACCTCCCTTTACCAGCACGGGCTGGCATGGGTGGAATCAATACCAGGCTACAATCAGTTCTCTGTATCTTTTCTCGTCATCGCTTTCTATCTCAAGACGATGAATGAGTCAATCACTGCACTGGTAGAACGGAATTTTGTTATGACTTTAGGTCTTGTGCTGGTTAATCCCAGCTGCTTCAATCCACTGGTGAAAGAACTGTGTACACAGCTTGGAGACCTCACCACCAACACAAATATTCTGCTGTTGTAGCAATGGCTAAATCGTAGGTGTGATAATAATAAGAGTTTCATGTATCTATGGCGACCTTTGTTTTGCAATGTGGCGTTTAAATCATTGAGAAAGTTTCTGCTACGTTTATGTACGTGCATGTAAAAAACGATTTGTTGGAAGTGATGGTGACAAAAACAGGATGAGTTTTTGGTCAGACATGTTGATGACACTTTTGTTGTTGTTTTTTGTTGCTTTTGTGAATATTACTAAAAATTTACCTTTAATGCTTCTGCAAAAGAAAACGACGGAACCACTGCTTCAAATAATGAAAATGAATTAACATGTCTTTTTTTCTATAACCATGTGTACATTCTCAAGATTTAATAGGAAGTTACTTATATTCAAACCAAGTACATCATCAATGTCTAGGCATGATTCTGAGGAATAAAGCAATACAAAACGCATTGGACCATGGTTGTTTATCGCGTCAGTCTTACTCTTAGCTGTGGCTAATGGTGTTCTCCACTGTTGGGAGGGGAAACCTAGTTTCCCGCCCACCTCTCTGGTTCTCCGTCTGTACGTGTTCTCCTGCCTTTAACTGTCATCTGTACAATACGCCCTTCGTTCGTATGTTATTCCATTTCTTGTATCTCTCTCCCCTCTCTCTCTCTCTCTCTCTCTCTCTCTCTCTCTCTCTCTCTCTCTCTCTATGCTAGAAAAGGAAATCATTGATTCTGAACACAGAGTATTAGGCATAATTGTTGATGAACAACTAACTTGGGAACAACATGTCAATTCCTTATGCAAATCTATTACTAAGAACATTTTCCTTCTCTCCAAACTGAGACATTTTGTCACCACCGATGCATGCATAATGTTTTTTCACGCACACATAAATTCCCATATTAATTTTGCATCTGTTGTATGGGATGGCTCTATGGCAGTACACTTGAACAAGATTAAATCACTGTACAGACGAGCTGCCAAGCTTATCATTTCCGACTCAACATTGTCTACGGGTGAAAAGATCAGAAATCTTGGCTTACTACCCTTCCAAAAACACCTCGTCCTCAATAAATGCATCCTTATGCACAAAATTGCTCATTCACAAGCACCGAAGTATCTTACTGATCTCTTCATTCGTCCTCAAACAAGCCATTCACTATCTCGCAACACTTTCATTCTACCACAACCTAGAATAGGCATTTTCAAAGGCAGAATTACATATTCAGGTGTTATGATATGGAATACACTCCCATTGCACCTAAGGAACAATACTTCCATGAAGACTTTTATAGCATCCATGCGTGATTATCTATTCAGATGATCTCACTTCTGTCGCCTGTACATATGACACGTATTGCTTGAACTTGAAGACTCACTGAGATGACAGTTGTCAAAGGCATCTACTAAAATATTTGTCATTGTTGATCATATTCTTCATATACCTTACCAATTGTTGTACATGGATTAGCTACTGCGTATTTTGTGTCTTAATTATCAGTGTTTTCATTTCTTTATGAGCAAGGACAATTTGTAAGAAAGGCAGAAATGCTTAAAATTTCATCCTTGATAAATAAAGAATCAATTAATCAATCAATCTCTCTCTCTCTCTCTCTCTCTCTCTCTCTCTCTCTCTCTCTCTCTCTCTCTCTCTCTCTCTCTCTCTCTCTCCTTTCTCTCTCTCTCTTTCTCTCCCTCCCTCCCTCCCTTCCTCCCTCCCTCTACCTCGTGGCTAGGGATGCAGGTGTCAGCAAGACCTTCTCTGTACCGCTTGGCCTCGCATAAAGACTGGAGTCTGATGAAGACAGAAAACACGCCAAGTGCAAAATGACAGAGAAGTGAGATCATCAGTCCAGAAGGAAAGCCCATAGTGGTCAGGAGAGAGGTACACTAAGGGGGGCGTTTGTTATGCCTAGTGCTTGGCGTTGCCTACGTTTCTCGCTCATTATCCGTATGTGCGTTTTCGCTCGCCCTCGACTAGCCATCGAGGCGAATCACTTGCCTACCAAACGCGCCCTAAATCGATGGAGTGAAACGCCAGAAAGCGCAAGTGTCTAACTTGATTTTGGTGGAGATTGAGTTTGAGCTATTTCTGGCCTTTGGGGCCGTTTTTTGTTTGTTTTTTGCATCTCTGAGATTTTTTTGGAATTTTTTTTTGCCTAAAAAGTTGTTTCATTCACAGTTTTAGAGAAGTGATCAACTTTCCATGGGGTCTGAAAAGTCCTGATTCTGCAGAGTTGAATTGAAGTTTTTTTATCTCCCACGGCATCGTTGATAATTGTGCACATTACGTACGTAATTGGTGCACATTACGTACGTAATTGGTGGATAATTGATGCACATTACGTACGTAATTGATGTACATTACGTAGTAATTCTGAAATTGCCAGTCTTTACTATTATTATTGGCTTGCTCTGCCCACCTACTTGATCCTGTCTTAAAATAACTTTGTGAAACGCATTTGACCCCTGTTGCCAAGGTCTTTTTACACTCGATCACTACCTCTGTCAACTTCAACGGCAGTTTCCTCAAAATGATTGATGTGCGAGAAGTCGACTACAAGCTCAATGACTTCATTTTGTCTTATCCGAGGTCTATGTTTCTTGCACCAATTGAAAGCTCTATAGTTTCGTAGTTGTTCACAATACTAATAACCCAATATCTTCATACATAGCCTGTATAATTTAGGCAGAATATTCTGCTAGGCAGGCCTGAGGCTACGGAGTCTTCCCCTGTGGGTATGGGGTAAGAATTGACCCACCGCGTCTCCCTACGCGAGTCGTAAGAGGCGAATAACTAGGGACACCGTGACTTGATTTGCGTTTACTCTCTACTGTTCAAGTGATTTTCGTGCTTACTGGCCTTATATAGCCTACAAAGGCTGATAGGCCGTAAAACACCATCCATCCATCGCTACGAAGTTTAGGTCATTTTAGCGCTACTAGCGGTCTCTGAGTGTGGAACGCAGACGCCGAGTTGCCGTTCACGGCAGCCTACGGCCATTCTGTAAACCCGAGTCAGTAGTATTGACTCTGGCACAGTTCGCAATGAATGCGTAATAGGCGTGACCCTTGGCATTACAGCCTTGCGCCAAAAATAGTTCGTTCTGATACCATTTTTCTCTCCACTTTTTACAGAAATCATTCAGTTGGAAAAACTTGGTTCCATTTCAACACAAACATTTTATTGTATCGAATAAACGCTTGTTTGTTGTCTCAACAAGAGTAAGTTAAGAGTTTTGTGCGAAATAGTCTTAGAACTACTTTAACGGCGTATGTCAGGGAGCACATCGGCTATCCCACAAGCCTCTCGTGTGACCTCCGCTTGCATAAATTGGCCAAAAACCTTCCATCACGTGATGTGAACTGTGCTAGAGATACTTTTGCCAGTAGGCGAAATCTCTAGTTTACTAGAATGGCCTACGGCGCTACGATAAAATCTGTTTAAGGTACGAATTCTGAAAATAGATAACTTATAACCTCATTAATTTAATGGGTTGTTCCTTGAGCGAAGCACTGACCTTGCAGCAAATTTCATCAGAATCCGTTTTGAACTTTTACAAATTTATTTTGCACACATAATTTTAACGCGCCAACCAACTAACCAACCGACCGAAAACCATCCTTGGCGGAGGCATGGATCCAATAATGTCCATGACGGAGGTAACAAGGCTAGAGTTGCTGAATGGTCCCTCCATAGATAGGAAGTGTACTACTCACTGCTGGGTTTTCAGTGTTGCTCCAATAACACGACCAGAGTGTAGGCCTTGAACAGTAGTACGTCTGAGCCTGCCAATGAGCGACCTTTTTGGAAATTATCTCCCTTGCCACCGCTTGGCGGCGCGTCGGTTCCAAGGGGCTTGGTTGGTACACAGTGACAAGTTCTTTCGCTTAGATTAGACCTGAGTGTTCGAGTTTTTTTTTTTTTTTTTCTTGCTGTCGCTTTCAAATCTGTTCACAGTACTAGGCTGGCTGGTTTACTTAGATGTGATTTTTTTAATGCGTGCTAGCTAATATTAGGTTTAGAGCTTGAATTTTCGATATTACACGTTCTTTTTCGCTTACAACTCAAGTGTTCGAACCAATGAAAACCACGGAAAGAAATGGCCGTTTCGTTCCTTGCATCTCATTGGCCAGCTTGTCATGAGGTCAGCCTGATCACGCGCTGACCTCATGACAGTTGTAAGCGAAAAAGCGAGTTGTAAGCGTAATATCATTGAAAATTCAAGCTCTAAACCTAATATCAGTTAGCAAGCATTAAAAAAAATCACATCTACGCTCACAACTCGCGTTTTCGCTTACAACTGTCATGAGGTCAGCGCGTGATCACGGGCTGACCTCATGACAAGCTGGCCAATGAGATGCAAGGAACGAAACGGCCATCTCTTTCCGTGGTTTTCATTGGTTCGAACACTGGAGTTGTAAGCGAAAAAGAACTTGTGTAATATCGAAAATTCAAGCTCTAAACCTAATATCAGCTAGCACGCATAAAAAAAAGGCATGGGTTTAATGCTCCAAAAGAAAAGATGGTTCTACCAAAAAAAAAGATGCTTTGACCAAAAGAAAAGATGATTTTTCTCACTTTGACTGAATTGCCAAAAGAATAGCTGATCGACCAAAAGAATAGCTGATCGGCCAAAAGAATTGCTGTTCAGCCAAAAGAATTGCTGTTTAAGCAAAAAATAAATTGAACTGGCAAAAGAATTGCTGTTCAAGCAAAAGAAAATATAATCGGGCAAAAGAAAAGGTGCTCCAGGCAAAAGAAATGGATTGTTGTTCACCAACACTCTAAAAAGGAGTTTAAGTGCTGTTCACTCATTAATTTCGAGAGATTATCATTCATCACATTCAAAGTCAGTGTGATTGATGGTCATTGTTTGAACTCAAAGATTTTGCTGAATGAAACAAGATTGTGTCAGTTGAAAATGGAATTTGATGGGAGAGAGATGGCAGAGATGGCTACAGATTTTGAGAGGATCGACCCAGTCAAATTAGACACTTCGTCGGAGTCTGACAGTGAGCCACCAGCTAAAAGAAGACGGGGAGCAGCAAAGCAATGGACCAAAGACCAAGAATTTCAATCTGGTGAAGAATCAGCAAGCTACATGACGGAGGTATGTTTTTGCTTTTATTTTGTTGTCGCGTTTCTGTTTGTTGTATTTGGCTGAACATTGTATTTATTCAAACTTGTTGTACCGTACGTACGTATAATGTCTTAAGTACATAACTTCACCATTTTTGCATTGAGGTATTACTGACAAGTTGCTGTTTTTCTTGCAGGATGGCAGATGGAAGGTCTACACCACAACGAATACCACAGACGGGCGGAAGGTTTACTACAAGTGCAGTGCGGCCGGGTGTGAAGCTGAAGTGTTTCTTCTGTACAAGGCAGGAGACTACGGGCGTCCAAAGCAAGCCAAACCAGCCCTCATCAGGCAGTGAACCACAAGGATGGATTCCCAGCAATACTTTTTTTGCTGAAAATATCATTTTTTTTGTTAAAATCAACTTTTTTTTGGATGAAATTTATTTTGGGAGTTTCATCTCTTTTTTTGCTTGGAGCATCTATTTTTTTGCTTGGAGCATTTATTTTTTTGGTGGATCAGCCGATTTTTTGATGGGATATTTTTTGCTAAATAAGCAATTCTTTTGGTGAAAGCATCTATTCTTTTGGCCAATAAATTTAAAGCCAAAAAAAAATCACATCTAAGTAAACCAGCCAGCCTAGTACTGTGAACAGATTTGAAAGCGACAGCAAGAAAACAATAAAAAAAACCTCGAACACTCAGGTCTAATCTAAGCAAAAGAACTTGTCAATGTGTACCAACCAAGCCCCTTGGAACCGACGCGCCGCCAAGCGGCGGCAAGGGAGATAATTTCCAAAAAGGTCGCTCATTTACACTCAAATTAGAATTACGATGTTTTAATATTCATCTTGTGCGATTCTGCGGATTTATAACTTTAAAAAAATGTGTTTGATGAGATATATCTGAAGGTCACTGTACCAAAACGAGTCTTTTAGTTTGGGGCCTAATGCCTCGACCTCTTAGGACAAAGCATGGATGGTCACTTCATGAAATAAATGTGAATTAAAATGTTTTGTTTCTTGGTTGTAAAAAAAGTCAGTAAACTGTACTGGATGTTCATGTCCTCAATATATTTGCTCTGTTTAACATCATGTGGGTTTTTAAAATAATAATTATAACAGCATATTTTTTCGAAAATAAAAAAGGGGGTGCCGCGTGCCGCTGAAATGGTCGTTGTCGGCAACATTTCCGGACACTGTACCCCAGTTTCAAATCTCGGCATTTCTCGCGAGAACGGACATTTATAAACGTCGTTTAGCTTAAGATTACACCCGAATCACGCGGACCGTTAAGGTGCATGGAGTACAGTACCGCCGAGCAAGACGTTTGTCACAAAACGCAGATACATTAACGCGGCCGGATCTTAGCATAACTCCCCGGGCGTGCGAAGTCAGTCAGGCGGAGTGGCGGCTGCGGTCTCGTTCTCGTTCAAATGCCGAGATTTCAAACTGAGGTACTCTGTCCGATCGGACAGAGTACCTCAGGTACAGTGTCCGGAAATGTTGCCGATGACGACCATTTCAGCCCTAGGCCTAGGTGACCCGTTTCCCCCGAAATGTAAAATAAAAATAAAATTATGGGCGACAAAGTATCTCCACATCAACACAGTTTACCAGGTTCCTATTGTCTAGACACCTACTTTTTCGTATATGCCAATGAAGCAAACCTACTTTGTGAATCGGTCACAGATCTTTTGTATACTCTCCTTTCGCGATCTAAAGAGCACATGCGCCATTTTGTTAGTGACACTCTTCACTGAAGGAGGCGCGAAAGTTCTATCAACTGTCAACAGCAATGTGCAAGTGTATGTGCATGCGATAGAGTTGAATTGGTCAGCTTATTATCAGCATGCCTTGTATTTTAGCCGTCGTTTATTGATACAGCCTGTTGTCCCGAAACTGGTAAGTGCTTTGTTTGATAGTCAAACTCTTGTATTATCTTTTATCTGCGAGGACCATACGTAGTTGTACCAAAGCAGACTGCTGCTTAGGCAGCCTGCAGGGTGACCGTAACTGGCGTCAGTCACTCAGATGCGCTAACACTAATCAATGCTCGCAGCTTTGATGTCGTCAGTCTGACTGCAAAATAAAATCAAGGAATGTACTGTAGGTGTGCTCGTCTTGTATCTGCACGTTCCACGGCTCTCCGTAAAAGCGTGTGAGGAATTCAAAATAAGGAAGTCGGTGGCTTGTGAAAGGGAAGTAACTAGGAATCGTAGGATGCAATGTTTTCGAACCTTGTAATCAATGCATTAACATTGCCTTTTCTCTGTGATCAGTTTACACACCACGTGCATATTCGTAAGAGACAGTTAGTTTCAATGCACGGTCGTACACGGTTTGTCATTTACGGTTTTCCTTCCGTATGAGAAATTGCTTTTGTTACTTCCCGTCATTTTTTTTATTGCCCGGATATTTCCTGGAAGTGCCATTTCCTGTTGAATAGGAGTGATCGAGCAGCCCTGACACACAGGTGATCGTCAGAGAAATTATATGTTTCGTCGACTCGGTGGTTTTTATGTTGTCGTTTAAAGATTTAATTACATCAACAGCACATTCGTCACCCACCCACCACCCACCCACCACCTACCCACCCAGGCCATAGCGATGTATCGTGTTACCGTAGTTTCATTTTCGTTTCAAATTCCATGTAGCGTAGTGACGCCAGTTTGTGGTCACGACCCCACGCGCACATGCTGCGCATGTTCATTTCTTTTAGTAAAGTGTTGTGTTAGAAACGACACCCATGCTCATATCTTGGCAGGATGGCCAACCAAAACAGCTCCTCTAGATGTAGATCAGCATAGAGCAGGTACAAATGAAGACTTTTCACCCTCATTGCACCAATTAATCAAATTGGGATATGATGCATCGTGGCTATTAAGAGTGTACTGGTATGCTGTTATCTGTGCACCATGAGTTTGTATCCATATCTGTTTGAATATCTATCACCAGGTACCCATAGAGATTTGAGTAGGAGGCTCATTGACAAAAAAACAATTTGTTGTCTGGTTTGAGGCTGGTGTATGTGAAAAAGATTTGTTGTAGGAGACCAAAACCTCACCCTTTATCTCCGACAGATTTTACCACCATGGCTGCTGCAAATCCCCTACAGGGGAGGAGATACCATGTGTTAGTGAATGGCCTGCAGGTGTCTCTGGTGTCAGGAAACATCCTGGACGCAGATACCCAAGTTGTTGTCACTGGTGATGATCCAGACCTCACCGGAGCAGGTAAGATGAATGCTGATCTGTATCATATCAACAAACACCTTCCCTCTGTGTATGAGGAAATCATTTTCATCACCTTGTGGATTTTGCTGGTGTTGTGTTGAAACACAAGAACATCTGCTCTGGGAGTGTCAAGTAATTCAAGATTTCTGGTGCAAACGACAAAACTATTTAGAAATTGGGAAGGCATCATTCATAAATGTAAATATTCTATGGTGAAAAGTTGGCCTCTCTTATCTTAAATCTTATTCACTGTAAGATTAGCCAAAAATATATCCAACAAAGCCAAAAGCCTCAGTTATGAAGTCACTCTAGAGTCCTTCAGGCAAGTCCTCCAATCTATGCATAGAAGAAAATATTGCTTTCAGAAATGGAACATAGAAAACATTTCAGAACAAATGGTCACCTATATTTCCAATATGAATTTAATATTATAACAAGAAAAGGACCTTTTTCCAATACCTCCTGATACTGTTCCTCTCCTTGTTCACACACACACACACACACACACACACATACACACACACACACACACATACACACACACACACACTCAAACACACACACACAAACACACCCCCACACACACACACACACACACACCCTCTCACCACTCCCCAAGATGTCTACAGCAGTAATTAACACCCTGTGGGTTCGGGATAAGAATTGACCCACCATGTCTCCCTATGCAATTCATAAGAGGTGAATAACTAGGGACACCAAGACTTGATTTGCGTTTACTCTAAACTGTCCTAGTGATTTTCGTGCTTAATGGCCTTATAATTTATATAGCCTACCTGTTCTTGTCTGGACAGTTGGTGGTAGCTGTCCGTTGTCTGGGGTGTTCTGTACAGGGCCTTCATCCAGTGCAGTATTTGTACAAAAGATTTATTTTGAACCAGCAACATGCATGTATTTCCCTTGCTGATCAATGTATTTCCCTTTCTGAATTATTAAGATGAATGCTGACTTTGAATGCAAAGAGTCTGATGTTGCTGGGTCACACCTGGAAATGGCATAGTGCACTGATTATACAGAGGAATAAACATTATGTGCATCTTATGTGAAGTATACTTGTATCTGAAGTTTTAGTATAGACTTCTGTATGTCACAATATGCAATGTATCTTGTGAGGGAACAATAAAGGAGAAAAAATCAAATGGACAAGGGTGTAATAAGATGACTTAGTAACGCATGATTCTCAACACTTTGAGACATTGATGTATGTGGAAATGGTATGTGGTCATTAGGGTTGAAGACTATGTGGAAAGTATGTTTCAGGAACAGACATTGATGTATGTGGAAATGGTATGTGGTCATTAGGGTTGAAGACTATGTGGAAAGTGTGTTTTAGGAACAGACATTGATGTATGTGGAAATGGTATGTGGTCATTAGGGTTGAAGACTATGTGGAAAGTATGTTTTAGGAACAGACATTGATGTATGTGGAAATGGTATGTGGTCATTAGGGTTGAAGACTATGTGGAAAGTATGTTTCAGGAACAGACATTGATGTATGTGGAAATGGTATGTGGTCATTAGGGTTGAAGACTATGTGGAAAGTGTGTTTCAGGAACAGACATTGATGTATGTGGAAATGGTATGTGGTCATTAGGGTTGAAGACTATGTGGAAAGTGTGTTTCAGGAACAGAACAAAGAATTGAGTCCTATTATGTATGATGAAGCTCAGTGCTTTATGACATCATAGAATATGCATAGATCTAGACAACTTCTTCTGTAAATCTCTAAAGAGCCTCACTCACTGTCAGATGAAGGTTTGGGCTGCTGCATGGCCTGACTTCCACACAGGAGTCCCCCTGTGGGTTCGGGGTAAGAATTGACCCCCTGTGGGTTCGGGGTAAGAATTGACCCACCATGTCTCCCTATGCAATTCATAAGAGGCGAATAACTAGGGACACTGTGACTGGATTACATTTACTCTATACTGTTCTAGTGATTTTCGTGCTAAATGGCCTTACATAGCCTACAAAGGCTGATAAGCCGTAAAACACTATCCATCCATCCATCCATCCAAACAGGAGTTTGGGGAACTGTCCCTGGGTGCTATAGCCCAGAGAAATACTGGGCACTGCTCTGTGGTGACCTGGGGTGGAAATCTCCCAAATGCGTTTCAGTTGAAAATTTGACAAGATAAAGGTTATTCTCCTCCTCCTCCTCCTTTTCCTCCTCCTCCTGGCTCCTCCTCCTCCTCCTCCTGGCTCCTCCTCCTGGCTCCTCCTCCTCCTCTTCCTCCTCTTCCTCCTCCTCCTCCTCCTCCTCCTCCTCCTCCTCCTCCTCCTCCTCCTCCTCCTCCTCCTCCTCCTCCTCCACCTCCTCCTCCTCCTCCTCCTCCTCCTCCTCCTCCTCCTCCTCCTCCTCCTCCTCCTCCTCCTCCTCCTCCTCCTCCTCCTCCTCCCCTCCTCCTCCTCCTCCTCCTCCTCCTCCTCCTCCTCCTCCTCCTCCTGGCTTCTCCTCCTCCTCCTGGCTTCTCCTCCTCCTCCTGGCTCCTCCTCCTCCTCCTCCTCCTCCTCCTCCTCCTCCTCCTCCTCCTCCTCCTCCTCCTCCTCCTCCTCCTCCTCCTCCTCCTCCTCCTCCTCCTCCTCCTCCTCCTCCTCCTCCTTTTTCTCTTCCTCCTCCTCCTCCTCTTCCTCCTCCTCCTCCTCTTCTCCTCCTCCTCCTCTTCTCCTCCTCCTCCTCTTCTCTCCCCCCCCCCCCCTTCCTCCTCCCCCCCCCCCTTCCTCCTCTTCCTCCTCCTCTTCCTCCTCCCCTTTCTCCTCCTCCCCCCCCCCCCCCTCCTCCCCACCCCACCCCCCCTCCTTTGCAAGGGCTAGACGTTGCCTACGTTCCTCGCTCATAAGGAGGGACTCGCCGTGAACAAGGGAGGTCGAGGGAGCTCAGGCGCTCCCTCGCTGCGTCCCGCTGCAGAGGCCCAGATATACTAAAATGGCAGAGACCGTGCAAATTGGGATGCCACTGATAGATGGCAGTGCCTGTAATGTGCTTCTCAGGGTCCCAGAATGGAAAAGTGTATGTACATGGAAGTATTTGCTGATCGATTGTTCATTTATTTAGAGGAGTAGGTGTATGGGTTATTTTTGGACATCAGTGCTGAAAAAGTTTTTATCACTTGCAAACACGCAAAACCGTATATGTATGCTCTATTAACGACATCCCTTGAATTGATCAAAATGAACCCAAGCTTAACATTTTCAACAAAATTGTCTACAGTTGAACCTGGGTTGTTGTATCATCAGTTATTTCGTCTATTGGCAACTTTTTCACCGACTCTGGCGCCAGGACATAGCCATGTTCTCTTGGATTTCCGCCTAGCCAGTTGATTGGTCGTTTTTTTAACTGTAGGAGCGTCTCGCTCTCTCTCCACTAGCCATCGAGGGAGAATCTTGAGATTCTATGCCCAACAAAGGCTGCACTTGCAGGTGGATGTTGTACACACCCACACTCACACAGGGCTGCTTAGCTTGACATGCGCATTGCTGCACTTGCAGGTGGATGTTGTACACACCCACACTCACACAGGGCTGCTTAGCTTGACCTGCGCATTGCTGCACTTGCAGGTGGATGTTGTACACACCCACACTCACACAGGGACTGTCCACTTGGCTTGACCTGTGCATTGCTCCACTTGCAGGTGGCGTGTCACAGGCCCTCATCAGGGCAGGAGGACCGGCCTATCAGGCCAAGCGGAATGCCCTCATAACGGGAAGAAAAAGACTGCAGTGTGGTAGGGTGTATCCCACCGAGCCTGGACAGACAGGCTTCCACCAGGTGTTCCATGCCATCTCCATGAGGCCGAGCAGTCTGGATAGGGGCTGGCAAGATTTGATGTGTGGCCTCTACAGAGAGATGGTGCAGGAAACGGTCAACTGTGGATGTGACAGCGTGGCTACTCCTTTGCTTGGGACAGGTGGGTGTTGTGCTGTGTGATGTCCATTGGTGAATTATTTGTGTTTATGAGAAATCGGCATATTTGTCAAAATGGTAGTGACATATATGTGTGTCGATTTTTGTTTGGTCTTTATCTCTTTGAAATATTCGGACAACCCAATTGACATGGATGAAAGAGTGCAATTGTCTGCTTCCACCCTTTACTCTTTTCCCACCTCCTGCTCCAGTTGCTGCTATTCCTGCTGCTTTTCTTCCTGGTTCTCTTGCACCTTGTTCTCTCTCTCTCTCTCTCTCTCTCTCTCTCTCTCTCTCTCTCTCTCTCTCTCTCTCTCTCTCTCTCTCTCTCTCTCTCTCTCTCTCTCTCTCTCTCACTTTCTCCTGCTCCTACTCTCTCCTCATGTGCTCTAGCTGCTGCTGTTGCTTCTCCTCCCATCTTCTTTGTCCTTCTCCTTATTCTCTTTGCCACTTGTCTTCCCTCCTCCCTCCTCCTCCTCCTCCTCCTCCTCCTCCTCCTCCTCCTCCTCCTCCTCCTCCTCCTCCTCCTCCTCCTCCTCCTCCTCCTCCTCCTCCTCCTCCTCCCCTCCTCCTCCCCTCCTCCTCCTTCTCCTCCTCCTCCTCCTCCTCCTCCTCCTCCTCCTCCTCCTCCTCCTCCTCCTCCTCCTCCTCCTCCTCCTCCTCCTCCTCCTCCTCCTCCCCCTTCTCCTCCTCCTCCTCCTATTCCTCCTATTCCTCCTCCTCCTCCTCCTCCTCCTCCTCCTTTTCCTCCTCCTCCTCCTCCTCCTCCTCCTCCTCCTCCTCCTCCTCCTCCTCCTCCTCCTCCTCCTCCTCCTCCTCCTCCTCCTCCTCCTCCTCCCCCTCCTCCTCCTTTTCCTCCTCCTCCTCCTCTTCCTCCTCCTCCTCCTCCTCCTCCTCCTCCTCCTCCTCCTCCTTTCCTTCTCCTCCTCCTCCTCCTCCTCCTCCTCCTCCTCCTCCTCCTCCTCCTCCTCCTCCTCCTCCTCCTCCTCCTCCTCCTCCTCCTCCTCCACTCCTCTTCCATTTCCTTTACTTTACCACTACTCCTTCTCCTCTACTTCTCCTAAACTCCTGCTCTTCCTCCTCTTTTCTTACAAATAAATCATGTACATGTCGCTCAGTAATGGTTGGTAGACAAGTTGTATTGCCTTATGTAAACAAAACAAGTCTGTCTATTACAGGCACACACACAATTTGGTGGTGGTGGTGGGGTGGGGGGTGGAGGGAAGAGAGACAGACAGACATAGGGAGAGAGAGAAAGAGAGACAGAATCAGCATTGACATTTGTCAGAAAGAATGCATTGCACAGCAAATGATAATTTTCTTAGACTCTAAGCCTGCTATTGTCACCCAACTTGTTTAATGCTTGAAAATTTCAGCCAAGGCTCTTTTCTTAGTCAGTGTGTCAGTTCTGATGAAGGGCATGAAGAAATGCTGGAAGACCAGTCTAGTCACTTAGTTCTGTCAATCATTGTTATAGCATACACTTCTTGTCAGACACAGCTTGTGAATGTCGTCGCTCACCATGCTGAGTGGTGTGACTGTTCCACTACAGGCCACGCCAATGTTCCTTGTGAAGTGGCGGCACGCAACGCCATCAAAGGTCTAATGGAAGCACAGCCTCCGACAGGACAGCCTGTGAGAGTCGTTCTCTATGTCAATGACCCCGTAGCCAAGGTGAGTGCTGTTGTGACTGCCTCTCAAACTCACAGAGATTCTGAGAGAGTGACTGAATCATGGAGCTGGGTGCAGAAGCTAGGTATGTCTGTCACTGTTCCTTGCACTCCCCAGAAATCTTTATCAATGTTTGAGAAACCGTGATCAATACCTTTAGACAGCCTCAAGCATTCTTGTTGCTTGTCTTGACACCTTTCCCTCTGCTCAGTTCTTCCCCGATCATTTTCCCCCCCCGATGATTTCTTCCCCCAGTCATTTCTCTCCCAGGCCAATTCTTCTGGTCTATTTCCCCCCCCGGTCATTTCACCCCCTGGTCATTTTCTCCCCCCTGGTCATTTCACCCCCCCCCCCCTGGTCATTTCACCACCCCCTGGTCATTTCACCCCCCCCCTGGTCATTTCACCCCCTGGTCATTTCACCCCCCCTGGTCATTTCACCACCCCCTGGTCATTTCACCCCCCCTGGTCATTTCACCCCCCCCTGGTCATTTCTCCCCCCTGGTCATTTCTCCCCCTGGTCATTTCACCCCCCCCCCCCCCCTGGTCATTTATCCCCTCCCCCCCTGGTCATTTCACCCCCCCTGGTCATTTCACCCCCCCTGGTCATTTCTCCCCTCCCCCTGGTCATTTCACACACACACACACCCTCTGGTCATTTCTCCCCTTCCCTGGTCATTTCACCCCTCCCGCTGGTCATTTCACCCGCCCTGGTCATTTCTCCCCTCCCCTGGTCATTTCACCCACCCACCCCCTGGTAATTTATCCCCTTCCCTGGTCATTTCTCTCCCCCCAGGTAAATTTCACCCCTCCCCCTGGTCATATCATCTCTCCCCCTGGTAATTTCTCTCCCCCCTGGTAATTTCACCCCTCCCCCTGGTCATTTTCACCCCCCCCTGGTCATTTCACCCCTCCCGCTGGTCATTTCACCCGCCCTGGTCATTTCTCCCCTCCCCTGGTCATTTCACCCGCCCTAGTCATTTCTCCCCTCCCCCTGGTCATTTCACACACACACACACCCTCTGGTCATTTCTCCCCTTCCCTGGTCATTTCACCCCACCCCCTGGTAATTTATCCCCTTCCCTGGTCATTTCTCTCCCCCCTGGTAATTTCACCCCCCCTGGTCATTTCATCTCTCCCCCTGGTCATTTCTCTCCCCCCTGGTAATTTTCTCTCCCCCCCTGGTAAATTTCACCCCTCCCCCTGGTCATTTTCACCCCCCTGGTCATTTTTCCCCCCCTGGTAATTAAACCCCCCCCCCCCCCTGGTCATTTCATCCCCTGGCCATTTCATCCCCTGGTCATTTTCTCCCCCCCTGGTCATTTCACCCCCTCTGGTATTTTCTCCCCTCCCCTGGTCATTTCACCACCCCCTGGTAATTTATCCCCTTCCCTGGTCATTTCTCTTTTCCCCTGGTCATTTCAAACACACACACCCCCCTGGTCATTTCTCCCCTTCCCTGGTCATTTCACACACACACACACACACCCCTGGTCATTTCTCTCCCCCCTGGTCATTTCTCTCCCCCCTGGTCATTTCTCTCCCCCCTGGTCATTTCTCTCCCCCCTGGTCATTTTCTCTCCCCCCTGGTCATTTCACACACACTCACACACCCCTGGTCAATTTCTCCCCTTCCCTGGTCATTTTCTCCTCTTCGCTGGTCATTTCTCTCTCTCTCTCCTCCCCCCCCCCCCCCCCCCCGGTCATTTTCTCCCCTCCAGACCGTTTTTTCCCACAGGTGTCTATTCTCCCCCTGGTTATTTCTCCCCCTGGCTATTTCTTCCCTCATATCTCCCTGGAGCAACCTCTCCTCTGGTCAGTTCTTCCCTTGGCAATTTTTCCCTGGGGTAGTTCCACTGCTGTACTTTTTCTGCCTCTGTAGCTTTTTAATTTTTCTCCCTCTGTCTCCATCCCCACTCCACCGCCATCCCTTTCCGTCTCTCTCCGCCTCTCTCCATCTCTCTCCACCTCTCTCCATCTCTCTCCATCTCTCCGCCTTCTCCATCTCTCTCCATCTCTCCCCATCTGTATCCATCTCTCTCCATCTCTCTCCATCCCCTCCATCCCTTTCCATCCCCTCCATCCCCTCCATCCCTTGCTCCATCTCTCTCCATCCCTTGCTCCATCTCTCTCCATCCCTTGCTCCATCTCTCTCCATCCCTCTCCATCCCTTGCTCCATCTCTCTCCATCCCTTGCTCCATCTCTCTCCATCCCTTGCTCCATCTCTCTCCATCCCTCGCCCCATCTCCCTCTCCATCCCTTGCTCCATCTCTCTCCATCCCTCGCTCCATCTCCCTCTCCATCCCTTGCTCCATCTCTCTCCATCCCTTGCTCCATCTCTCTCCATCCCTTGCTCCATCTCTCTCCAACCCTCTCCATCTCTCTCCATCCCTCACCATCTCTCTCCATCTCTCTCCAACCCTCACCATCTCTCTCTCTCTCTCCATCTCTCTCCATCCTCTCTCCATCTCTCTCCATCTCTCTCCATCTCTCTCCATCTCTCTCCATCTCTCTCCATCTCTCTCCATCCTCTCTCCATCTCTCTCCATCCTCTCTCCATCCCTCTCCATCTCTCTCCATCCCTCTCCATCTCTCTCCATCTCTCTCCAGCTCTCTCCAGCTCTCTCCAGCTCTCTCCATCCCTCTCCATCCCTCGCCCCATCTCTCTCCATCCCTTGCTCCATCTCTCTCCATCCCTCTCCATCCCTCTCCACTCCCTCTCCATCCCTCTCCATCCCTCTCTCTCTCTTCCTCCCTCTCCATGTCTCTTCATCTCTCACCATCTCTCTCCAACCTTTTCCACCCCTCTCCATCTCTCTCCATCTCTCTCTATCCTTCTCCATCCCCTCTATCCCTCTCCATCCCTCTCCATCCATCTCCACTCCCTCTCCATCCCTCTCCATCCATCTCCCATCCATTCCCATCTCTCTCTATCCCTATCCATCCCCTCCATCTCTCTCCATCTCTCTCCATCTCTCTCTATCCCTATCCATCCCCTCTATCCATCTCCACTCCCTCTCCATCCATCTCCACTCCCTCTCCATCCCTCTCCATCCATCTCCACTCCCTCTCCATCCCTCTCCACTCCCTCTCCATCCATCTCCACTCCCTCTCCATCCCTCTCCACTCCCTCTCCATCCATCTCCACTCCCTCTCCCTCCATCTCCACTCCCTCTCCATCCCTCTCCATCCCTCTCCATCCCTCTCCATCCCTCTCCATCTCTCTCCATCCCTCTCCATCTCTCTCCATCCCTCTCCATCTCTCTCCATCTCTCTCCATCTCCCTCCATCTCCCTCTCCATCTCTCTCCATCAATCTCCATCTCTCTCCATCTCTCTCCATCTCTCTCCATCTCTCTCCATCTCTCTCCATCTCTCTCCATCAATCTCCATCTCTCTCCATCAATCTCCATCTCTCTCCATCAATCTCCATCTCTCTCCATCAATCTCCATCTCTCTCCATCAATCTCCATCTCTCTCCATCAATCTCCATCTCTCTCTGCACCTAGAGAATCTTCTCCTTTTCAACTTCTGTATCCTTCCTTCAGTGAGTTGTAGATTTCTTTTAAGTGTTTTTCTTGAACAGAACTTGCTGTCACAGAATGAAATAAATGTCAAGCAATTTCACACACTCACACAACTCAACGAATCCTTTTGACAAATATTAATGAGTCAACAACAGCTTTTAATCCATATTTTGTGATGTGACAAAAAGCTGAATTCATACTCTGCATACAGAACTGCTATTAAAAGAAAAGTCAGCTGGAGAAATCCTTACCTCATTGACATGGCAATTTTACTTGATACGACAAAAAGTTATTAAAAAGAAGAAGAAGAAAATCTTTAAAATCTAGTAATGGGGGAATATACAGGTACAACATGTGTTCATAATAATCTGAAAGAAGGATCAATAAAAAAATGCAAGAATAGTTGTAAACAATGCAAAGGTGCATTAGATGTGACAAGGATTTTTATTTTCCTTCAATGTAAAGTATCAAGTGGAATTTCTGAGTACCTATGTCAAAAGACATTGTAAAAGGTGAAATCTTGTGCCTGACAGTAATGATGTAGTTGACTTAACTATCCTGTACTGCCAATTACCACCCACCCTGCTTAATCCCGTATCGCCCAAAGCCGCCCACCCCCACGCGGCTAGTACTTGACTGATAATCCTTACAGGACTGGGGAATGAAATACGTGAATGACTTACAGAAACTTTAAGAATTAATCTTGTGAATAAGTGTATCATTGTGTGAGTCTGTCACTGTGTTTGTAGTAAAAGATTGTTCATGGGGCCCAATGAACTAGGCGAAAAGCAAATATATTTTAGATGCAGAAATGAGTGATAAATTGCTGTACAAAAGAACTCCTTTGTCTTATTATTTCCTTGCATTAGTACTGTGTTAGGTGTTGTGAGAGAATTGGTGTAAACACACAGAAATAACCCAGGTTTTCTTTGCTCAAACGTAGATCTCCTTTTTTCCGTCCACTGGGGGATGTCTGTGTCCATTGTGTTCACTGACCTGTTTGGTCTCCGCAGGCTGCTGCGATGAAGGAATTGCAGCAGCTGCCTTCCTTGAGACCACTGCCAGTTTCTCTCCCCTCCAAGAGTGGGGGGTAAGCCTCTGATGCTACATAGGGAGACACGGGGGGTTGGGGGGAGGGTGTGTGTGTGCATGAAGTGCATGCACTTTATTAAAAAATGTATCCCTTGATTGTAATGTTCTGTGCTGTTTAAATATTTTTTCATTTGTACATGATTAATTATTCTTCCATTGATTTGTAACTTTAATTTCCGTTTGTGGATGGAGTTAGTATATGTTGTGCTGTGTTGTGTTGTGTTGTGTGTGCATGTGTGCTTTAGTGTAGGCTTGTGTTGTGTGTTGTGTTGTGTTGTGTGTGCATGTGTGCTTTTGTGTAGGCTTGCGCAGGAATGTGTGTATGTGTGTGCATGTGTGTGTGTTTTTGTACGAGTATGCACTTGCAGGAATGTGCGTGTGTGTGTGTGTGTGTGTGTGTGTGTGTGTGTGTGTGTGTGTGTGTGTGTGTTTGTGTGTGTGTTTGTGTGTGTGTGTGTGTATGTGTGTTTGTGTGTGTGTGTGTGTGTGTGTTTGTGCAAGAGAGGAGTATATGTATATACATGTGTGTGTGTATGTACGTTTTTGGCATTGGGAACATAGCACTCTCTTTCCTGCATTCATATCTCTCAGAACGTAGACAGACTGTTTCGATCTCGGGTTTTGCTTCTGATCCTACACCTCTCAAGTACGGAGTCCCTCAGGGCTCTGTTCTGGGTCCTCTGCTGTTTCTACTGTACACCCAACCACTCTCCAATGTAATTGACAGTCATTCAGTCTCTCACAGTGAATTTGCTGATGATACCCAGCTCTACAACTCCTCCCATCCCAGTCAAATCCGTTCTCTTCTTTCTACCAGTGAACACTCTATCTCTGACGTGAAACTGTGGATGACCCTGAACAAGCTCCAACTCAATGACTCAAAAACGGAAGCGCTCCTGGTGGGCGGCGGAGGCAAATCAGATCAGGCCTTCAAACTAACCATTGGTCACAGTGACATCATCTTCTCTCAGTCTGTTAGAAATTTAGGCGTCATGTTTGATGATGATCTGTCAATGAGATCTCATGTCAACAAAGTCTGTCAGTTAGCATATTACGAGCTAAGGAAAATTAGTACCATTCGTCATTATCTTTCTCAGCAGGCCACCAAAACGCTCATCACATCACTTGTTCTGTCTCGTCTCGACTATGAAAACTCTCTTCTCGCTGGCATCCCTGACACTCTGCTTAACAAACTCCAGAAAGTTCAGAATTGTGCTGCTAGGCTAGTTTTTTCGATGTCCCAAGCGTACCCATGTCTCATCATTCCTACATACACTTCACTGGCTCCCCATCTCTCAGAGGATAGATTATAAACTTGCTACTTTGTGCTTCAAAGCCATCGACAACACCGCACCACACGCTCTTACAGAAATTCTTGCAGTCTACACGCCCTCCAGATCTCTATGCTCAGCTGCTGACTCTAGAATACTTAAGGTCCCCCGCCGTAATAAGAAAACTCAAGGACAGTGTGCCTTCTCCTATATTGGACCTGTAACCTGGAATAGTCTCCCTCGCTCAGTCCGTCATTCTGACACTCTGCCCCAGTTCAAAAGTGCTCTAAAGACCCACCTCTTCCGATCCGCCTTTCCCGCTGAGCTGCTTCGCCTTACTTGACCTGGCCTGCAAGTGCTGTGTATATTGTATAGTTTGTTCTATTTGTTCTACTGGATCTTAGTTTTTGTTTTTTGTTTATGTGTGTGATGTGTGAGTTTTTGTAGGAATGTGGTGTTGAGTGGTTGTATTAGTGTTGATTCTTTGGATTGTAAACGCCATGAGCTTGCCTGTCAAGGGAAGGTATGTGCGTATGAATAAACTATTATTATTATTATTATTATTATATACATAATTATATGTATATATATATATGCTTGCATGCATCATGTATATGTTTTGAGTGTGTGTGAAGGAAGAGAGGGAGGGAGGGAGGGAGAGGGAGGGAGGGAGGTAGGGAGGGAGGTAGGGAGGGAGGGAGGGAGGGAGGGAGGGAGGGAGTGGGGGAGGGAAGGAGAGAGGTGTCATTACGTTACAGTACCAAATTACTTGCATGTCTCCCTTGAAAATGTGCAGAGGCTGCCGCCACCTAATAGATGTTGTGTTCATGTGAATGAAAATATTATTAGCAGTGTTTACAGCATTTGTAAGCATTTGAAGTAGAAATCTGTTTGTCCACATCACAAACCTTTAACATTGGCTAAAGAGCTTTTAAAATTTCAATCTTTTAAATACTTTTTAAAGACTTATAGAGTCCATTAAAAATATCTTTGGAAGTGAGTTGCATCACCATTAGAGTCCTGTGCTTGTGATGTCATAGAGTGACTGATGTAGAGTCAAAGGCACATATTATGATCATTTATAAATCATATCATGGTGTTGTGGAAGCTCCTTTTTAAGATGATTTTTTTTGGGGGTACATGGTAGACATTGAACCAACACTCACGCAGTCACGAAGGTGCATCGTAGATGTTCACCTTGTACATTCATACTCATTCACACACACAGAGGGTTACAACACACAGAAGCGACATAGGGTAGCAGCCGATAGCGAACTGAAAGAAATTATTCATCCAGAGTTCTCCCATCCCAGGGATTGAACCACCGTACTGCGCCTCGCACAAATTCAAACAGCAAAGTTTACTCACCTACATCCGCCTGTCAAAAGACAGGGTTTTAATAGGCGAGTAGAGGTTGAGGAGCTGACTATGCACTCATGCAGGAGGGGAGACCACTGGATGTGGGGCTGCCAGGAGCTGGTGATCTACATATCAATCGTTAACATGGTGTTGAGGAAGTTCCTGTTTATTAACAGAAGTCATGTAGTCCAATGACACAGCAATAACTCCAGCATTGAAGTCCATGATTTGAATTCTTTGAGAACAAGTCCAGCATCATTCAGATTTGTTACAACAACAGCAGTGGGACTGTCAGCACAGTCATTTAAGAAACAGAAGAATAATTTCTTTTCATTTTTAGACTCAAATCTGGCTGCACTGGACCTGCCCGGAGTTCCAGTCTCATTAACCGGCTGTCGCCAAAGCAGACAGTCTCCACCCCAAGTCCTCCGAAGGACAACAGAGGATCACCTGGCACTGTGTCCTTGTCCCATTCTACTGGAATCCCCCCTCCAGCCAACAGCTCCTCCTCCAATGGAACCAGGCCTCCCACAAGGTCTGTTGCAAGGTCGGTGTCAGTAAATGAGGAAAGAAAGAAGGCCAAGAACAAGAACCCATCCGGTGGCCCAGGCCAAGGGCGGCCAGGGACGGCAAGGAAAGCCAGCAGGAAGCCCAGCCCTGCCAAGATCAGTAGTCCGCCTCGGGCACACCCACACCCACACTCAGGAACTTTGACGCAATCGTCGTCTTTGAGGGATTCGGCAGGCAGCAGCTTTGACAGAGCCAGTCACTCTCCCTCGCTCTCAGAGGGAGTCCCTGCCTCCTCGCCTGGAACCAGCTCTGGTGTCTCCAGGAGGAAGTCTGCAAGATCATCAGGAGGCGGCAGGTCCTCTGTCACAGGAGGAACAGAAGCAGGCCCGGGAACTGGAGCGGAGGAATCTCTCTCAAATAATCGAGGCCAGAGACTTACAAGATATGCGGCAAGGAAAAGTGCAGACTCCAGTAACGCCAAGACTGCTACCAAGACCTCTGCCAAGACTGCTGCCAAGACCTCTGCCATGACCTCTGCCATGACCTCTGCCAGTCATGGAGGAGCCAGACCCAAGATCAGACCCCCAGCTCCCCTCAGCTCCGACGACTTGGAAGAAGATGGAGACAACCTCCTGTGTAGTGGGATTGAGAATGGGGAGGAAGAGGAGGTCATAGGTAAGGAAACTGCTCCCTGTCTAGGCACAACAATAGATTTGTTTGGGATGTCCACCTTGTTTTACATCAAGACTACACCTATTAACTGCTCAGCTTTTCATACACTGTTAGTTTATTCATCGTTTGCATGTGCTATAGTCGCTGTAGATTCAAGAAATAGTTTCCTATTTATCATTCTTAATTGCTTTCCCATTCTCTCTCTTAAAAAAAAAGAAGTATAGTTTTGTTTTGTTTTTTGATTTGCTGTGTAAAAACTTTTGAAATGTTTAGGAAGTGAAGTTTATATTCCATTAAGAAGTAAAATTCCCCTAACTTCCCTTGCTTCTTCCATCCCCCACCCCCAGCCAACTATGATGAGAAAAAAAACACCTCACATAATGTGTGGTATTTGTTTTCTTGATATTAAAATAATTAGATTTTTGCATTTGCAAACAAAATGCATGGTTTCCTGTTGCAAAGCAGTCAATTCTAGAGGGAAGTGTTGTCACGGAACCTTGTCAGAATGTACAAGACAGCAAGACCTAGACGTCCATGCATATGGAAAGAAAAATAAAAAGTTGTGGTTAAGGTAACATGGAGGAAAGGAAGGGAGGGGTCAGTTTGAAGATCTTAAAAAAAATAATTTAAGAGGCCAGATTGCAACTGCACATATGGGTGTATGTGTGTGCATGTGTGTATGTGAATGTGTGTGTGTGTGTATGTGAATGTGTGTGTGTGTGTGTGTGTGTGTTTGCTTTGCTTTTTGACTCACATGCGAAGCAAAAGTGAGTCTATGTACTGAGCCGTGTCGTCCGTCCGTCCGTCTGGGCGTCCGTCCGGGCGTCCGTCCGTCCGGGCGTCCGTAAAAAACTTAAACGTTGGATTTTTCTCGGAGACTATTAAGTCTATCAACACCAAATGTGGCATGATGGTGTATGATGACAAGGCCTCAAAAAACATACATAGTGACTTGACCTTGCTTCAAGGTCAAGGTCACAGGAGCCATAAATGTGGTCTAAAAAACAGTCATTTTTCACATTTTCCCAATTTTCTCCCACGTTATTGAGAATGGCGACCTTAGCTACAAGTGGTATATAGGTCAAAGCAAGCCCTATCTTTTGATACCAGTTTGGTTGACCTTGCTTCAAGGTCAAGGTCACAGGAGCTCTTCAAAGTTGGATTGTATACATATTTTGAAGTGACCTTGACCCTGAACTATGGAAGATAACTGTTTCAAACTTAATAATTATGTGGGGCACATGTTATACTTTCATCATGAGACACATTTGTTCACATATCATCAAGGTCAAGGTCACTTTGACCCTTATGAAATGTGACCAAAATGGGGTAGTGAACCACTAAAAGTGACTATATCTCATGGTAGAAAGTGCCAATAAGCACCATTGTGCTTCCTATGTCTTGAATTAACAGCTTTGTGTTGCATGACCTTGGATGACCTTGACCTTGGGTCAAGGTCACATGTATTTTGGTAGGAAAAATGTGTAAAGCATTTCTTTGTGTATGATGTCATTGGTAGGTTTAGTTGTTTGACCTTGACCTTAAAGGTCACCTGAAGGTCAAGGTCATATAAAGGTCAAGGTCAAGCATGTGAGTCGTATGGGCTTTGCCCTAATGGGTTAAGAAATGTCATGTATAAAGTAGATTAATCTGAACATTAAAAAAAGTTTATTTTCACTGAAAAGGCAAAAAAAACAACTTAGATAATGCTCATAGCAAAGATGAGACAGCACGTGGTTTGTAATCTACCATAGATTTATTTTTCCTTTTATGCTCATGATCAAAATTGGTCGGCAGGAAATAATGAGAGTTGGGTTGCCATAGCCACCATTTTTGTGTGCTTGGTCTAATGACGTCAGTTCACCCAAGAGATCTCACTCTGTCTCTGATTGCATGCCGCTGAACGCTGAACACTGAACATTTTCATGACAATCTTTTACCAATACTGCTTTTGCTTCCTCCTCTTTGTTTTGGGGTCCCCTCGACAGCTCCAACAGGGGAATCTCCCCCCACCCCCCCCCCCCACCCCCACCCACCCCTTTCCTTGTCTCCTGTTAGTCTGCAGAAAAGTTGAAGCTGTAGAGGATATGCAGTGCATGCTTATTTTTGACTCACATGCGAAGCAAAAGTGAGTCTATGTACTCACCCGTTTCGTCCGTCCGGGCGTCCGGGCGTCCGGGCGTCCGAAAACTTTAACGTTGGATTTTTCTCGGAGACTATTAAGTCTATCAATACCAAATGTGGCATGATGGTGTATGATGACAAGGCCTCAAAAAACATACATAGTGACTTGTCCTTGCTTCAAGGTCAAGGTCGCAGGGGCCATAAATGTCTTTAAAAAACAGTCATTTTTCACATTTTCTCAATTTTCTCTGAAGTTTTTGAGATTGGATACCTGACCTATACATGGTATATAGGGCAAAGTAATCCCTATCTTTTTGATACCAGTTTGGTTGACCTTGCTTCAAGGTCAAGGTCACAGGAGCTCTTCAAAGTTGGATTGTATACATATTTTGAAGTGACCCTGACCCTGAACTATGGAAGATAACTGTTTCAAACTTAATAATTATGTGGGGCACATGTTATACTTTCATCATGAGACACATTTGGTCACATATCATCAAGGTCAAGGTCACTTTGACCCTTATGAAATGTGACCAAAATGGGGTAGTGAACCACTAAAAGTGACCATATCTCATGGTAGAAAGTGCCAATAAGCACCATTGTGCTTCCTATGTCTTGAATTAACAGCTTTGTGTTGCATGACCTTGGATGACCTTGACCTTGGGTCAAGGTCACATGTATTTTGGTAGGAAAAAGTGTAAAGCATTTCTTAGTGTATGATGTCATTGGTAGGTTTAGTTGCTTGACCTTGACCTTGAAGGTCACCTGAAGGTCAAGGTTATATAAAGGTCAAGGTCAAGCATGTGAGTCGTATGGGCTATGCAGTGCATGCTTCTTTTTTTTTCCATGTCGTCAGTGTTGCCATCAACTTTCAAAGTTCCCAGGAGGCAGAGTTTCATGAAGCATGGCCTGACCTTGTTCTTCAGATGTGGAGGAGGAGGATGGGGATGAAGCGTCTGTGGAGGATCCTGAGTGTGCCATTTGTCGAGACGACATCGCAGACCCAAAGGTGCTGAAGTGTGGCCACAGGTTCTGCACGGAGTGCATCCAGCAAGCCTTTGTGTACAAGCCTGTCTGCCCGTCTTGCGGCGCCATCCACGGCGTCATCACTGGCACCCAGCCCCCAGGGCACATGGAGGTCAGAGGCAACAGAGTCACCAGTGGTGGTAACCACTTCTGCAATCACCACCAGTGCTGCCATCATCATCACCACCATCACCACAAACCACCACAACCACCATCACCACAAACCACCACAACCACCATCACCACAAACCACCATCACCACAAACCACCATCACCACAACCACCATCACCACAACCACCATCACCACAAACCACCATCACCACAACCACCATCACCACAAACCACCATCACCACAACTACCATCACCACAACCACCATCACCACAACCACCATCACCACAACCACCATCACCACAACCACCATTGTCACAACTACCATCACCACAACTACCATCACCACAACTATCATCACCACAACCACCATCACCACAACCACCATTGTCACAACTACCATCACCACAACTACCATCACCACAACCACCATCACCACAACCACCATCACCACAACCACCATCACCACAAACCACCATTGTCACAACTACCATCACCACAACCACCATCACCACAACCACCATCGCCACATCACCACCACCACTATCGCCACATCACCACCACCACTATCGCCACATCACCACCACCACTATCGCCACATCACCACCACCACTATCGCCACATCACCACCACCACTATCGCCACATCACCACCACCACTATCGCCACATCACCACCACCACTATCGCCACATCACCACCACCACTATCACCACATCACCACCACCACTATCGCCACATCACCACCACCACTATCACCACATCACCACCACCACTATCGCCACATCACCACCACCACTATCGCCACATCACCACCACCACTATCGCCACATCACCACCACCACTATCGCCACATCACCACCACCACTATCGCCACATCACCACCACCACTATCGCCACATCACCACCACCACTATCGCCACATCACCACCACCACTATCGCCACATCACCACCACCACTATCGCCACATCACCACCACCACTATCGCCACATCACCACCACCACTATCGCCACATCACCACCACCACTATCGCCACATCACCACCACCACTATCACCACATCACCACCACCACTATCGCCACATCACCACCACCACTATCGCCACATCACCACCACCACTATCGCCACATCACCACCACCACTATCGCCACATCACCACCACCACTATCACCACATCACCACCACCACTATCGCCACATCACCACCACCACTATCGCCACATCACCACCACCACTATCGCCACATCACCACCACCACTATCGCCACATCACCACCACCACTATCGCCACATCACCACCACCACTATCGCCACATCACCACCACTATCACCACATCACCACCACCACTATCGCCACATCACCACCACCACTATCGCCACATCACCACCACCACTATCGCCACATCACCACCACCACCACTATCGCCACATCACCACCACCACTATCACCACATCACCACCACCACCACTATCGCCACATCACCACCACCACTATCGCCACATCACCACCACCACTATCGCCACATCACCACCACCACTATCGCCACATCACCACCACCACTATCGCCACATCACCACCACCACTATCGCCACATCAACACATCACCACCACCACTATCGCCACATCACCACCACCACTATCGCCACATCACCACCACCACTATCGCCACATCACCACCACCACTATCACCACATCACCACCACCACTATCGCCACATCACCACCACCACTATCGCCACATCACCACCACCACTATCACCACATCACCACCACCACTATCGCCACATCACCACCACCACTATCGCCACATCACCACCACCACTATCGCCACATCACCACCACCACTATCGCCACATCACCACCACCACTATCGCC
>JAWQFJ010022353.1:0-12500 GCA_034096865.1 Theodoxus fluviatilis
TCCACGAGGTTCTGCGTCGAATACCGCCGACTGAGACGACGATCACCAAAAGTATTGACGCACCCAGCCCTGCCGCGAATCGACCTGACCACGATGCCCTTTGGGACCAGCATCCCACGGCCCCTGCCTATTTGTCTCCAAAGGCTCTTCTCTCGGCTAGGTGGTTTCATAGCCACACTGGATTTGGAATGAGTGGGTACTGGCCAGTGTAGAGGTCCGATACAAATGGGGACTCGAAGAGAAAACAGTCTTCTTGCATGGACGGTGAGCGGTTGTGTGCAATTCTCCAGTGATGGCCTTTCGGATACTGTGCAAGCGCACCGGCCCACCCCCTTTTTCGACGCGCTCATGGAGACAGTGCTCCAAGACTCTTGCAGAAAGGCAGTCCTAGTCTATCTGGATGACGTCATCAGTATATGCACGACACTTGAACAGGAGTTCCACCTCCTAGAGGCTGTGTTTCAACGACTGGAAGAGCCGGTCTAGAAGCTGCCATCCCCAGAAGTGTCGGCTATTCAAAGAAGGAGGTCGTCTTTCTAGGCCACGTTGTAGGAGCCAATGGCATCCACACTGACTCAGCTAAAGTGCCGCACCGTGACAGAGACTGGCCTAGACCCCAAGGAGCATTCTAACGGAAGTCAATAGTTTTCTAGAGCTTCTGCACTTACTACCGCCGGTTCGTGCAGGGCTTCTCTGATGTCGCCTGCCCGCCTGCACATAACAGAAGGGGAAGAAGTCCCAGTTCCAATGGAAGCGACCGAGTGCGAGACGCCTTCCAAGCGCTAAGCGGCGCCTCACAGAATCGCAGTCCTTGTGCCTACCCCGAGGGCAGGACGGAGCCGTTCATACTCCGACACGGACGCCAGTGACACGGGGATTGGAGCACGGTACTGTCAAAGGTCCAAGGATGGCGAGGAGAGAGCCATAGTGATACTACAAGCGCCCGCCTCGACCGCCCGCAGCGTCGATCACTGCGTCACACGGCGGGAGCTGTAGCCGGTCGTGAAGGCCTTCTCCCCACTTTCGTCCATAACCTGTATGGCGGAGGTTCACTCTGAGGACGGACCACTGATCCCTGCAACTGGCTCATGATCACTTGAGATCCGAGGAGGGGTCAATACGGGCTACGATGGCTTCCAAGAGGGTTCAGAGAATGACGGAGCATTCGAGATCCGCACCGTACCCTGGCAAAAGACACGGTCAGCAATTGCCGATGGACTGCTCTCGTCGTCCCTGCGACTGCAAAGCCTGCCTCCGAGTGGTCAGACACGGGGAGGAACAGGCGTCCTTGGAGCCATGCTGCGAGACGGCTACGACAGATCGCCGTACAGGAGACCGCGTTAGGCGGCCGAGCCGCAGCGACAAGACCCTGATCCTGCAGACTGTCATCCACTGGATGGAGACCAGCCCCGTACGGCCCGTTTGGAGGGAGATAACTGCCACGACGAGCCCCGTCAGTAAGGCCTACTGGACCCAGTGGGATACCCTGCTGATGAGGACGGAGCGCTGTAGCCGGAGGTGGGTAAACGATGAAGGGGGCCCACCACAGCCACTCTGCTTCCGGTTCCTGCCAAAAGCAAGTCGCAGGGAGAGGCCCTTGAAGCAGCTGCACGACAGCCCGACCAGCCGGGCATTTCGGACCGCAGAAAGTAGCATACCAGCAGGTGTCTGCGAGAGGTATTACTGGGTCTGGACGGTCGCACTTTCTGGTTGAGGACTGGTGCCGCCGCTGCGATGTTTGTGCTTCAGGCGTGCGGGAGCCTCCGCAGGGCGTCAGTCACGGGCCGGCTGGCCCAAGGTGCTTAGCTCTGAGCACGTCGGGCACCCATGGAGAGGGTAATGGCGGCTCGTATACGCTGGGCGCTCACTAAACCGAAGACTGAGTACGACTGGGGACACGCGGATTTGTCTTGGTTCGGCGATGTGTACTCACTTCACTCCAAGATGAGCTCGGCGAGTGCCTCATCCTTCATCTTTCGCGCCAGATCCAGTACGGCACACGTCCAGTGGCGCCAGGGCTCTGGTTAGGAGGGCTTCTTCTGTCGATTTCGGCCATGCGCCTGGGAGGCTAGCACTCGCGACCAGGGGAGAAATTTCGAGTCGGGCTGTGTCTTCTCAGAAAAAAAAAGGGTAAACATCTGTCGCGCCTGAATGGGCATTCATAAGTACTCGCACGACGCGCAGCCTATGCTCCGGCCCAGTCCGACGGCATGGTGTGGGCGCGATATACACCGAACCATGCTGCGTGGGGTGGCCTATTTCACCTCTTCCCCCCCGAACAAACAGTGCGTTCCAGCGTACCACCTAGATGGGATTGGAGGACTATTTTATCCTTTCTCCCGAATGGGCCTACCGCGTCTGGGCAGTGCCAGAAGGCGACGGGCAGTCTCTCGCGGGCCAGTCGGCTAAGTGTGCTTGGGGGCGAGGCGGCTGCAAAACTCCCAGGCTGCGACTTGGTAGGCTGCCAGAGGTGTCCCCTGGGGATACGCGGCGCCGCGCGACACTGCCTCAATGACGTGATGGGGACAGCTACGGGGCAGGATTTAGCGTTGCGGCTTCTTTTTGGCGGTTACAGGAGTGCCGCAAGGACCTCACGTTTTCACCGTGCTAGTGCTAGAGCGGCGGACTCGGGAGTGACAGGCTTGGAAGTCCGACCGCCAAGGCATGACGAACGGCAGTACCTTCCGCTGAGGGCTTCGCGGCTGTCTGGTAATCTTCATATCGCACGCGAGTGATAGAATGGCACCGCTACCACGCGCAAGTTGGCTAGGCCGGGCTGACGGCCCTATCAGGCGTTATGGGCACGGTAATTCACGAGCGAGGGGTGTACCCGGCAATTCAAGCATAGCACTCTGCGGGCCGGGTTGGCGACTCACGGGTGGGTAAACCGCCAGAGGCCTAGCACTGGTGGGAATTACCAGGGTGAACTTCCGCGCCCCGAACCGCTGTGGACGCGGTTGTCCGTTCGCTCGAGCCAGCGCTGACGCCCCCCCGGACATCGTATGATAAGTAGCAGGGCTGGAGGTAGAGGAGGCGAGCTTGTGGCCCTTACGGATTTGTCGCTCATGGAAGTGTGGAGAGCGACGTATGAGACGACCTCAGGGAGGATGGTGCACGAGGCGTACTACCAAAGCGAGGGCGGCTGTGTATGGTTGCGGCGACTCCGTTCGTCTCCTGTCCCCCCGGCTTCCTGTGAGGATTTCCCGACCGGGGGGATCTGTGTGGAAAAACGTACAGTGGTATGGGGAGGTGGGTGACCTGTTCGGCCCTACTGCTAGGGGCGGACCATTCGATGAGAGAGTGACTGGACGAGAGAGGGAGCGCTCGTGGGTCGCCCTCCGAATGGTGAGTAGCGACGAGGGAGCAGGACACAGGTGGGCATGTGTGGTACGTGTTGTGGTGTGGTCGGGGACTATGGCTCTGTGGTCAGGAGGGAGAAAGGGTTACCGCGGGAAACCTAGATCCTTCTGTCAGTCCTGCCACCAGTTCGTCCCTCTCTCTCCACCACGTTAACCACCAAGGATGAGCACGACCAGATGAGTAATGGACTTCTTGTTCTTTTCTTTCAGGCATGTAACTTTTTCACATTCATTCCTGTTGAAGTAATGTAGTTTGAAGGTGTGGGAAGACCGCGAGGACGTCTTGGTCTCGAAAGGAGGGAGCTGTGTTGCGGAAGAATGTGAAATGCGCAGCAGAAGGTTCGGGAACTTTCCCTGTCCTTGGACTGATCAGACTGGACCGAGACTGACGGGTTCTAATGACAATGACGTAATAATAAAAGTGACGTAAGACAGTGACGACGTGATTCTTCGGTTGTGGTTTTAAAATCTTCCTTGTTCGACGGCTTCTTGATGGATGGTTTTTGATGAATTTGCTGTGCGTGGTTGCCAAACCAAGGGCTAAATGCCTCTTGGTCTCTAGCAAATGATTAAGGTATCTGTGACTCGTTAGTGACAAGAACGTAAAATTGGGATCACACTCCTTAGCTGGTTTTCCGTGTGTGAACGTTATTGATTGACTTTGAATTTGTGTACCATGTTGTATGCCACGTGTTCTAATTCTTACCATTTAGGCCTGGGATATATTGTCACGGGATCATCGTACGAAGTCCCCGCTATATGTCATCACTACCTCCATCATCTTCATCGACTGTTACCCATCGTCTTCGCATGCCCGACGGTGTTTGCTGCTCATCGCTCTGAGCTCACCTGGTCGGGGGAAGACCATTCGACCTTCATCGCCGCGGGCACCTCATCACCGACACCTTGTTTCCCTTCTTCAGTCTGCGGCCTTTCGCAGAAGGCCGCCATATGACAGTTGATTGGACAACCGTTAAGTTTGGTTGGGCGTGCGTGACTATGGTTGAGTCGTGGCGAAAGTCGCCTGGTGACAGTTGTGGACAACAGTGGTCTTTTGTACTTCCGTGTAGTGAAAGTTGTGGACAACAGTGGATTTTTGTACTTGCGTGTGTTGACAGGTTGTAGACAACAGTAGTTTGTTGTGCTTATGTGTTTTGGCAGTTGTGGTCAACTGGGGTTTTGGTTGTACTTGAGTGGGTGGTGTAGCATTGTATCATCCGTCATTGGTGTTTGCATATAGTGGGTGATGAATCATCTATCGACCATTATCATCGTTCACTTTCACCTCCATTTTCTTCATTCTGCGGAGTGGCGAGTAGTTAATAAATATTTGTTTGTTCTAAAAGTTGTCTGTGAGTTCCTGACTCCCTCTGCATGAGAGGTTAAGGCCCCACCTAGCAGGTGAAGGGCGCGACAGTCTCATTTTGTAATTGTCCGTAGTTAAGCCTTGTTTCCTCTTTCACGGTCACAAAAATCAACAGCATGTAAGTTTATATTATGTAGACTCTTTTCGCAGCCAAGCATTAAACAATCACATATATAGCACTTGTTCTCACAACATTCCGCACATTTCCATATTTTTGCACACAGCATGAAAACTGTATTTTACAAAACGCTTCTATCACCTGGTCCCTATAACCAAGTAGAGGTTTGACAGCATATGCTAGTACAGCTTACCTATAGCAATCAGCGGTTATATGCAGGTGCGAAGATGCAGGGGCCCTTTGAAGGACATCGGAATCGTTCTGGGTGGTGGTGGTGGCATTAATGACAACAAGGAGTTGTGTTTACAGCTCTTCTCACTGCCCCCCTGTCCCACGCTGGCTTTGACTGCACAGCCCACAAGTCCGCACTTCTGGTGTCGCTTCCAAACCATTTCTTACTCACAACATTTAAAACTTTGATAAAAATGCACACACACTCGCACACACACACACACACACACACACACACTCACACACGCACACACACACATACACACACATATACAAACACACACACATAAACACACACAAACACACACACGCATGCGCGCGCACACACACACACACGCACACACAAACACACACACACATGCATGTATTCACAGCTGTTACCTAACTGTTAGCTAAAAGTGCTTGGTATCAGCACCTCGGGTTGGAAGGAGACTGCCAGAGACAGCATCAGGAGGAGAAGGGAGATACAGAACAGACTGAGGAAGGGAGATACAGAACAGACTGAGGAAGGGAGATACAGAACAGACTGAGGAAGGGAGATACAGAACAGACTGAGGAAGGGAGATACAGAACAGACTGAGGAAGGGAGATACAGAACAGACTGAGGAAGGGAGATACAGAACAGACTGAGGAAGGGAGATACAGAACAGACTGAGGAAGGGAGATACAGAACAGACTGAGGAAGGGAGATACAGAACAGACTGAGGAAGGGAGATACAGAACAGACTGAGGAAGGGAGATACAGAACAGACTGAGGAAGGGAGATACAGAACAGACTGAGGAAGGGAGATACAGAACAGACTGAGGAAGGGAGATACAGAACAGACTGAGGAAGGGAGAGATGTTGCTCAGGAGGAGGAGTAGAGACGCACTCGACAGAAGGACAGAATGCACAAGGACGACGCGATCATCTTCCAGTGCCACAGCTGTGACAGAGACTGCCACTCCAGGGTGGGGCTACACAGTCTCAGCAGAGTCTGCCACTCCAGGGTGGGGCTACACAGTCTCAGCAGAGACTGCCACTCCAGGGTGGGGCTACACAGCAGAGACTGCCACTCCAGGGTGGGGCTACACAGCAGAGACTGCCACTCCAGGGTGGGGCTACACAGCAGAGACTGCCACTCCAGGGTGGGGCTACACAGTCTCAGCAGAGACTGCCACTCCAGGGTGGGGCTACACAGCAGAGACTGCCACTCCAGGGTGGGGCTACACAGCAGAGACTGCCACTCCAGGGTGGGGCTACACAGCAGAGACTGCCACTCCAGGGTGGGGCTACACAGTCTCAGCAGAGACTGCCACTCCAGGGTGGGGCTACACAGCAGAGACTGCCACTCCAGGGTGGGGCTACACAGCAGAGACTGCCACTCCAGGGTGGGGCTACACAGTCTCAGCAGAGTCTGCAATTGGAGAAAACCTGCAGGGCCAGAATCTTTATTGGGGACGACAGGCGGAAACCAACCTGTCATAGTTGTCTGAAATTACCTGCCATTTCATCGTGTGAAGCCTGCCTTTTTCTTAGAGATGCTCACAAGAATGCTCTCAATTGTATGGGGTAAAGTACAGCAATAGACGCTTCCTCTTTTGCCTTTCAAAAACTCACTAGTTATTCTGGTTTATGAGAAGAAACATCAATTTCAACAGAGTAAACAAATCGAGGACAATGAAATCCAATAAAACACATTGTTTATTTAATTACCACGAAACTGCTTGGTTTGAAACAAAAGTAATTACACTGTCTGAACATCCATACTTTCGGGGCATTACTCCTATGAGGTCGGGGTGCTGGGCTTCAAAATGAAAGACACAGTCAGATGTGTTTACCTTCAAGCAGATTTATTCCATCAGAAACATACAAGGTAACGTTAAGATGCATATAAGGGGAGGGATGGCGGATAGGGACCCTAGTTAAATTTTTAAAGTGAATTTTAAAGCCAGGGCACAAAGAAAGGTCCAGATGAGTTGACGCAGTCCCCATGCCCGAACTGGCAGCCTCTGTCTGCTCCAGGCTAACCCTGGCTGTGTTACTGGAGTAATCTTGAAAGCCCAGTAGCCAGCAATTCCTGCTGATGAAGATATTAGTCAACAACTCTATGTTTCAAATGATGTCCACACTTATATTGAAGTTACAAGCTGTTCAAAAACTCATCTTTGAAAAAATAAAACTTTTGACTTTTTCAGATTTCAGTAACTGAATTAGAGTTTACAGACAATAGCTATTCGCCCCAGGGTACACTTTTTGTAGTTTCTTTGACAAATTAATGAAAAGAAACAAAACCGACAGACCTTGGCAGAACAAACCTTTCTCTTCTACTTTTTGAGGGATTGAATGACATAGTAACCGTGTATTTTCTCTCATTTAGGCAGAAAGAGATGTTTTCTTGATGTAATGAGACACCATCTGACACAGAAAATTAATCGGTTTTAGGCACTATATCATTTTACTGAAATATTTTGGTAAATTTTTCTAGATAAAACGTCCTATTTTAGAGCAAAAATGTGTGCGTGTGTGTGTGTGTGTGTGTGTGTGTGTGTGTGTGTGTGTGTGTGTGTGTGTGTGTGTGTGCACTTAATTAGTCTTCTTCTATGTAGCAAATGTTCTTCTTTTTAAAATATTTAAATATGCTATAGGGCAGGAAATGTACACAGAAACTTGTCAGCATTTTGTTCTGCAACCCCACAAGCACACTTGGATCAAGCCGACAGTAACTTGAGGGCAGACGTGAGGCGAGATGACACACAGGCTAGACAACTAGTAAGTGAGAGTTGCAAGAGAGAGATAAGACTGTTTGGGGATTGTCTAGAGATGACTGACGGAGACATCATGTTTATTCGTCCCTTTCAAGAAGCAACCTTTTTAGCAAGAGAACCCTGCGTTTCCATATGAAGGCAGAAACCATTTTTAACATTTATTTGGAACTCTCTGTGGTGGTGGTGGTGGTGGCGGTGGTGGTGGTGGTGGTGGCGGTGGTGGTGGTGACGGTGGTGGTGGTGGTGGTGGCGGTGGAGGTGGCGGTGGCGGTGGCGGTGGCGGTGGTGGTTTCGGTGGTGGTGGTGGTGGCGGTGGCGGTGGTGGTGGTGGCGGTGGGTGGCGGTGGCGGTGGCGGTGGTGGTGGTGGCGGTGGCGGTGGCGGTGGTAGCGGTGCCGAGGTGGTGGTGTGCAGCTGATTTCTGTCGTGGTGGATATGATGTTGACGTTGGTTGGTTCATCATCGCCAAAGGTGTCGTCGTCCTCGTCGTCGTCGTCGTCGTCGATGTTATCAAAGTCAATTTGGAATACAGGTAAAGCGCGGTAGATTCTTTAGGTGCTGTCTTCGTGGGAAGTAACTGCTTCCACGACAACAGTCACAACAGTCACAACAGTCCACAAGATCCTTTCCCTGACAGAGGCAGCAATGGCTAACGCTCACTTGTGGGCAGAAACGGCCTAGAGTTGAACCAATACTCTCACAGCCACACAGGAGGGAAGGCGCATCATAGTTGTTCACTTTAAACACTCATACTCATTCACACGCACACAGGGTTACCACATAATTATGATTTTAATAATACAGAGTAGCCTCCGATAGGGAAATAGCAAGAAAGAATCCAGATTTCTCTACCCCCTTCCCCCAAGCATTGAACCACGGCGCTCCGCCTCGCACAAAATAAAACGCCGAAGCTTGCTCGCCGAAATCCGCCTGTCAAAAGACAGGGTTCCAATAGGCAAGTAGAGGTAGAGGAGCTGACAATGCACTCATGCAGGAGGGGAGTAGAGGTAGAGGAGCTGACAATGCACTCATGCAGGAGGGGAGTAGAGGTAGAGGAGCTGACAATGCACTCATGCAGGAGGGGAGTAGAGGTAGAGGAGCTGACAATGCACTCATGCAGGAGGGGAGTAGAGGTAGAGGAGCTGACAATGCACTCATGCAGGAGGGGAGTAGAGGTAGAGGAGCTGACAATGCACTCATGCAGGAGGGGAGTAGAGGTAGGGGAGCTGACAATGCACTCATGCAGGAGGGGAGACTACTGGAGCTGACAATGCACTCATGCAGGAGGGGAGTAGAGGTAGAGGAGCTGACAATGCACTCATGCAGGAGGGGAGTAGAGGTAGAGGAGCTGACAATGCACTCATGCAGGAGGGGAGTAGAGGTAGAGGAGCTGACAATGCACTCATGCAGGAGGGGAGTAGAGGTAGAGGAGCTGACAATGCACTCATGCAGGAGGGGAGTAGAGGTAGAGGAGCTGACAATGCACTCATGCAGGAGGCGAGTAGAGGTTGAGGAGCTGACTATGCACTCATGGAGGAGGGGAGTAGAGATTGAGGAGCTGACTATGCACTCATGGAGGAGGGGAGTAGAGATTGAGGAGCTGACTATGCACTCATGGAGGAGGGGAGTAGAGATTGAGGAGCTGACTATGCACTCATGGAGGAGGGGAGTAGAGATTGAGGAGCTGACTATGCACTCATGCAGGAGGGGAGTAGAGGTTGAGGAGCTGACTATGCACTCATGCAGGAGGGGAGTAGAGGTAGAGGAGCTGACAATGCACTCATGCAGGAGGGGAGTAGAGGTAGGGGAGCTGACAATGCACTCATGCAGGAGGGGAGTAGAGGTTGAGGAGCTGACTATGCACTCATGCAGGAGGGGAGTAGAGGTTGAGGAGCTGACTATGCACTCATGCAGGAGGGGAGTAGAGGTAGAGGAGCTGACAATGCACTCATGCAGGAGGGGAGTAGAGGTAGGGGAGCTGACAATGCACTCATGCAGGAGGGGAGACTACTGGAGCTGACAATGCACTCATGCAGGAGGGGAGACTACTGGAGCTGACAATGCACTCATGCAGGAGGGGAGACTACTGGAGCTGACAATGCACTCATGCAGGAGGGGAGACTACTGGAGCTGACAATGCACTCATGCAGGAGGGGAGACTACTGGAGATGGGGCTGCCGGGAACTTGCGACCTTCACAACAAACATGATGGATACCAAAGGCCGTTGTGCACGAGTCTTCACTCATCGCTCATGATTTGGCGAGAGACGACAGTCGCTTGCGACATCGACAGTTGCTTGCGACATTGACAGCCTACCTTGTACACGCTTCGTCAACGCCATTTTATGGCGGTCGAACTATTCCTTCAGTCAGCTGCTGTACACAATTTTCTGGTCTCGAAACAGCTCTATTTGTTCAAAGACACTATCTAACGGGACTGCCAGCTTCTGCAATTTTGACGCTATTTGTCATTTGGTCTCTCGTGACGTTTTGAAGTTCGTGGGAACATCACTTCCGGTAGAATGAAAGCTACAGTGGACTAGTAATAATCGTGTTTTCACATAGTAGTGTCTTTCATGTGTATCTGCATTTAATTAAGTCGAAGATTGAAAAAAAGTAGTGTATTACTTTCGTAATCAATGACACTTTGAGCATAATGAAGCAGAATTCATAGTCGATGAATTTATTAAATTTGCCAGACCAGTGCGAGAATGTTCCCGTGATTTTTCAGTACTGCCGTTAGTTTTATTGCCAAAGTTTAGGTGTTGTACTTGTCATTAAGAAGTATTCTTCAGACTGACAAATCAATGTTATAAGTTAGTGAGCTTTCATCAGAGAGGGAACAGCGCAGCTATTGTAAAATAATGGCTCACCAGAAGGGATGTTCCCGCGAATCACTACCTCTCTCGCAATTCGGCGAAGCTGGCGGTCCTGTTAGATAGTATCTTTGACCTGCTTCATCATCTCAGCGTCCAACGTTGTGGTACTGTTGTAGTACTGTTGTGGTACGGTTGTGGTACTGTTGTGGTACGGTTGTGGTACGGTTGTGGTACGGTTGTGGTACTGTTGTGGTACGGTTGTGGTACTGTTGTGGTACGGTTGTGGTAAGGTAGACTGTCGCGGAGCGACAATAGATTGAGAGAGATAGAAATTCGCGAGTGACGTGGGCTAGTGACGCTATGTGTAAAATCACGTGGTGTCTGACGTTGGATTTTTTTCTGCCTGGGGAGCGAAAACATCAGTTTCACGGTGTCGTTTGGACAGCTCGGACGTTTGGAGCACTGGGCTCTAATTTTGCCACTGGGAGGAAAAAAGGAAGATTGCCAATATCTTCAATTTTCTTCGCCACTGAGACTGTTAGTCTGCTGTGTGGGAGAAAACGTTCTGTGTGAACGATTTAACGAGAAGAGGTGTATTCTTCAATTTTCTTCGCCACTGAGACCGTTAGTCTGCTGTGTGGGAGAAAACGTTCTGTGTGAACGATTTGACGAGAAGAGGTGTATCTTCAATTTTCTTCGCCACTGAGACCGTTAGTCTGCTGTGTGGGAGAAAAACGTTCTGTGTGAACGATTAGACGAGAAGATCCGTGTGTCTTCGTTTGGTCGCCAACGTAGTCCGGGAGGGCTAGCATTGGGACAAGAATTCTTTCAATAGAACTGAAGAGGGAAGTCGCTTGTCTTGTTCAAGAAACACGGCCTGAGTGGAATCGTTTTGGTACTACTTTGAACTACTTTGAACTACTGGAGTTGAACTACTTTGAACTACTTGAGCTGTACAGTGATTCGACTTCGGAGCTAACGCTAGCATATTTCGTGGCTGTCTGCCTCGAATTGTGCTGGGCTTTTGACTGCATGCTAAGCAGTGAGACATTGTGGGGGGTGATTTGGCTCGTTCGTCGAGCGAAGCACTCCGCAAAGGTCTAGAGAAGTCGGAGATTGGGGTTGAAGGTTACGGCTACTGGTGGTGGCCTGTCCTGTTGGTGTGGCGAGCGAGGAGGCGTCGTCGGGACTACCTTTCAACGGGGAGGAGCACACGGAGGGGCGTCCACGACAACACCATCACAACGGTGGGGTTGAAGGTTACGGCTACTGGTGGTGGCCTGAACGGTTGGAGCACACGGAGGTGCGTCCAATACAACACCATCACAACTGTTACTCGACCTGGGGCCGAGGACTGCTGCTCGTGGGAGTAGCCTCAGCTGGAAGCTGAACTTCGACGCATTCTTCGGGGAGGAAGTTAGGCGTGTGTTGTGATCTGTGTGTTTAGTGTTCACTGGAATAGATTCAGACCTGGAAGGAGGAACTGTGGGGTAAGAAAAAAAAACCTCTGTTCTTACTATCATCACATTTACTCTCGTGTGGGACTCTGGGGTTTGAGACTCGAGTGATGAGGGTGGAGGAAAACGTTTTGGACACGGACTGGTCTGAACTGCATTGTTATTATTATTATTATTTTTTTGTGTGACGTCGCTACTGGTGGAAACGACGTCAGCGCAAGGGGTACTAGGAAGTGGGGTTTTTCTAAATGGGACTGAGTGGAAGTGATTTTTTTTCAAACGTTTCACGTTAAGGGTTCCTGCGGGAGGACGGGCGATTTTTTCTATTGGTGTGAGATAGAGATGTTTTGGGGAGATTTCCAGATTGGAGTTCTGGCGTTTACTCATTGTAAGGGTACATGGG
>JAWQFJ010022353.1:17500-19672 GCA_034096865.1 Theodoxus fluviatilis
CCCCTGTGGGTTCGGGGTAAGAATTGACCCACCGCGTCTCCTTACGCGATTCGTAAGAGGCGAATAACTAGGGACACCGTGACTTGATTTTCGTTTACTCTCGTGCTTAATGGCCTTACATAGCCTACAAAGGCTGATAGGCCGTAAAACACCATCCATTCATCCATCCATCCCGAGCCATCGAGTTCAATCATTGTCCATTTGTACACCGACCAAAAACTCAGAGCAAACGGAATGCTAATTGAACTCCGGATGTTATGTTACTAAGTCGTCTTTCTGATTTTGTTTGTCCTTTGAGATGAAAATCTGTTTTCCTCTAGCATTCGGCTCTAGAAACTCCAATGCAATTCAAAACATGCCGACGTAGGCTAATGTCCTTGTATTCTGATCAAATTTGCTGAAACGAATATATACTACTGGTCAAAACTTAAGGGCCACATAATTTAATAATACTTGGAGTCAGCACTTTGCTAATCTATTCAGTGACAATGTCCTTTAAGTTTTGAATAAATATTAAGCAATTGTTACAACAGCAGTATCTTCCAATGTTCACTCACCCCACTTCCCTGTGGGTTAGGGAGAAGAATTGACCCACCGCCTCTCCCTACGAGATTCGTAAGAGGCGATTGACTAGGGTCATCGTGACTTGATCTGCGTTTAGTCTAAACTGTTCGAGTGATTGTTGTGCTTAATGGCCTTACATAGCCTACTAAGGCCGATAGGCCGTAAAACACCACCATCCATCCATACATCACCCACCCCTCATTTGAAAAGTCACACAAGACTGTTTCAGTTATTAGAGAGTGTGCCCGTCGCTTGCAGCCAAGCATTCAATGCAGCGTTGACGCATGGAGTCCACCAGGGTTGGGAGGACATGTTGTGGGATCGCTTCACACTCTTGATGCAGGAACTGAGTCAGCTGGGCGATGCCTTGAGGTGGGGGCTGGTTACTGACTACATGTCGCCCCAGCACATCCCAGAGATGCTCGATTGTAGCCAGATCAGGTGAACGAGTGGGCCACTCCATCTTCATGATGCACTGTTGCTCAAGGTACTGATACATCACACGGGCGCGATGAGGTCGAGTGTTGTCATCCTGCAGAACAGCATTGTCGCCTATGGCTTGGAGAGCTGGCCGGATGAGGGGTTGCACAGTCTCGTCCCGATAGAGCAGTCCAGACAGGGTGCCTCAGATTACGTGGAGGGGAGTCCTGCCTTCCCTGCTGAAGCCTGCCCAGACCATGACCGTAGCGATCCACCTCTTGGACGCATCCATTCGTGAATCGCTCGCCCTGGCGTCTCCAGACGCTCACCCTGACGTCGTTAAAGGTCACAGTGAACTGTGACTCATCAGTAAACATAATCTGAGTCAACTGGAGTCTGTTTCACCTCACATGTTGACGACACCAGGCAACCCGGGCTCTGCGATGAGCTGGAGTGAGGGATATTCTCACCGTTGCTCTGCGTGAAGCCAGGCCAATTTCTCGCAGACGTCGACAGACTGTTTCTGCTGACGTTAGCGTTTTCCAGCTTGCATCAGTTGACGTCGCAGAGTGGTCAGAGGCCGTCTCGGTGGAAACTCCAGGCAGCCGACTGGAATCTCTTTCGATCCCTCTGTGAGACTCGGCTCCGTGTTAAAGCCTTCGATGGCGGTCATGACCCTGTAGGCTCGTTTGCTACTATATTAACTGAAATTGCCCACCTTTCCATCCCTCAGACCTCGACAGCACCACGGCGGGTGAATCGTCCCTGGTTTAACCAGGAGTGTCGAGATGCTCTCCGTCAGAGAAAAAAGGCCCTTTGACTCTTTCGAAGAAACCCATGCCCCGAGAATCTTCGCCGTGTCAGGGAACTCCGAGCCCTGGCTCGGCGCACCATCCGCGCTGCCAGGAGGCAGTCCTGGAGAGAGTACGTTAGTAAGCTCTCCTCCAGGACTCCCATTCGCAAGACGTGGGAGATGGTGCGGAAGATCTCGGGAAAGTTCGTTTCTTCTTCCGTCTCTCATCTCTCCGTTGATGAGAGGACTGTCGACTCCACAACTGAGATTGCCGATGGTCTGGTTGCCACCTTTACCCGTAACTCGTCTATTTCCTTCTGTAATCCGTCTTTCAAACGGATCAAGGCGGAGCGGGAAAAGGTTGGCCTCAGGTTTGAGTCTGACGACTCTGAAGT
>JAWQFJ010022354.1:0-43212 GCA_034096865.1 Theodoxus fluviatilis
CCTCCAGGTTTACTGGAGGTCCTACAGACTTAATAGTCTGTCTGTGTGTCTGTGTGTCTGTCCCGTCTCCACGGCCTATATCTCAAAAACTACTGGACGGATTTCCTTGAGATTTTGCACACTGACTGGAAGTTAGGTCCCATTCAATATTATCAAATTTTCAGAATCGAGGTTTGAAAAGAAGTGACTTTTTTACATTTTGGTGTTTTAATGAAAACGATTCAACAGACTCCATTTTGCAAACTCTGTGACGTTATCATTTGACGTCGAATAAAGTGACGTCATTTGCGAGGAGATTTTCGATCCTATATGCCAGAAGAATTTCGAAACACCTGGGGAGGAATGGCGAAATTCCAACATGTGCGACGTCATCAATAACGTGACGTCATTTGCGAGGACAGTTTATAGGAGAATTAATTTAGATAGATAGATATGTCCTCAGATGTCTTAGGCTGCGAGGCCTTTCTGATCTTTTGATCAGTACTTATGGCTACTCTCACTCTCTCTCTGTCTCTCTCTCTCTCTGTCTCTCTGTCTCTCTCTCTCTCTCTCTCTCTCTTCTCTCTCTCTCTCTCGATCTCTCTCGATCTCTCTCCCACCCACCCTCTTACTCTCATTCTCTCTTCCCTTCCTCCCCTTTTCCCAGCTCCCCTCCCCCCCTCTTTCTCTCCCTCCCTCTCTCTCCTGTCTCTCTCTCTCTCCTCTCTCTCTCTCTCTCTCTCTCTCTCTCTCCCCACCCACCCTCTTACTCTCATTCTCTCTTCCCTTCCTCTCCTTTTCCCAGCTTCCCTCCCCCCCCTCGCTCTCTCTCTCTCACGCTCTCTCTCTGTCTCTGCTCTCTCTCTCTCTCTGTCTCTCTCTCTCTCTCTGTCTCTCTCTCTCTCTCTCTCTCTCTCCTCTCTCTCTCTCTCTCTCTCTCTCTCTCTCTCTCTCTCTCCCACCCACCCTCTTACTCTCATTCTCTCTTCCCTTCCTCCCCTTTTCCCAGCTTCCCCCCCCTCTCTCTCTCTCTCACTCTCTCTCTCTGTCTCTCTCTGTCTCTCTCTGTGTCTCTCTCTGTGTCTCTCTCTCTGTCTCTCTCTCTCTCTCTCTCTCTCTCTCTCTCTCTCTCTCCTCTCTCTCTCTCATCTCTCTCTCTCCTCTCTCTCTCACTCTCTCTCTCTCTCTCTCTCTCTCTCTCTCCCACCCACCATCTTACTCTCATTCTCTCTTCCCTTCCTCCCCTTTTCCCAGCTCCCCTCCCACCCTCTCTCTCTGTCTCTCTCTCTGTCTCTGTCTCTCTCTCTGTCTCTCTCTCTGTATCTCTCTTTCTCTCTCTCTCTCTCTCTCTCTCTCTCTCTCTTACCACATTTGAATATTTTGCCTCAAGGGCTGAATGTAAGTAAGAAAGGCAATACTGCCTAATTCACTACCCTTGTAAAATAAAGTTCGTTCGTTCGTTCTGTCTGTCCTGACTTAAGCGCAACAACTTGGTACTGGTAGTCTGTTGGCTTGGCCTAATGGCAGTGAATCGATAATAAAATTGGCAGAAATAGACCTTAAGTATCCTAAAATGTACAAGACCACTCAAATTTCATGAACTATCATCCATTTTTATACAATTTACAGTGCAAAATATGAAGCGAGGGAGTTTACAGAAAAGAACGTTATAATTCCTTTACAAACACGTAGTAACGTCAGTTGCCAAATGAATGGCTCAGATGGTAAAGCGCTGGACAATTGTAACGTTAGGTCATGCGTGAACGGATTCGAATCCGCGCTGAAACTTTTTTCGAACCCGACCTGTTTTTTGTGTTTTTGTGTGTGTTTTTCCCCCCCTCTTTTCTCAAGAGATTGCGGGTTTGAACCCAATTTTTTGTGTGTGCCAAAACCTGGAGGTTCAGCGCCAGCGGTTTTTATCGAAATTTAGTGCAAGGTGACGATTTCTGACGTAAGCGTTGTCAGCAGAAATATTTTTCATGACGTGATATATTTTTCCCACTGCTCATCAACGTGTAATAGGTACATTCCTTCATCAGACGTAGAGTCTAATGGTTGCTTTCGTGAGAGGCTCCTATGGGGTGCAAAGTTGCACGGCCTGGAGATCTACGTTAGTTGGGTAGCCGCGAGGCAGAAACCCTGCACGGTTAAGTGATGACCGTGGGCAGCTAGATAGCTGTGTGTGGAATGTGCCACTGACCTGTTGAGGTTATCTGTCTGTCATCTGTCTGTCATCTGTCTGTCAACTGTTGAGGTCGGCTGGCGGTTGGAGTAGACTGTCGGTTGATATGTCAACTGTCAGTTGAATCAGTCAATCGGTCTGTCAATCTGTCTGTCTGTCAGTCACCGACGGTCTGTCAGATTCATGCTATCCATACTGGTTGGTAACTCTCTACGGATCGAGAGTGGGTCTAGCTCAAACCAGTACCTGCCTCTGAGTTTGATTCTACTTGGTGGAGTCGTCTACAGGGAGACAAACGCGTCTACGGGCCGTCTACGAGAGACGGGGCGCATCTACGGGAGTCGTCTAAGGAGAGACGAACGCGTCTACGGCCGTCTACGAGAGACGGGGCGCATCTACGGGAGTCGTCTAAGGAGAGACGAACGCGTCTACGGCCGTCTACGAGAGACGGGGCGCATCTACGGGAGTTGTCTACGGGGAGACGAACGCGTCTACGGGCCGTCTACGAGAGACGGGGCGCATCTACGAGAGTTGTCTACGGAGGTCGTCTACATAGAGACGGAGTGTGGAGCGGAGAGTGTGTTTCGCTCGGAGGGAGTGATGCCCTCACGTCTGCGCGGGCAGATGATTGTGTAGTTTTTCTGGATGTCTCGCCTAAGCAAGGACGGCTTGTAGGCTTGAGACTTTGTGCGTCCTGAGTTCATCTGCAAACGGGTAAGGAAGAATTGTCATTTTCTCTTTTGAGCAGTCGGTCTGCAAGCGTGTTAACGCTATCGGTTACATCGTGGAACATTGTCTTTCTATTTGGGTCCTTGGTGCGATTCAGAGTAACGAGAAGAGTGACTTTGTCTTGTATGCAAATGAACAGGGAGGGTTTTCTCCACGAGGGTGGAGGAGTGACGTAATTCCGGGTTGGATGGCAAACGTGACGTCATTCTGACTTTGAAGTCTAGTTGTAGTATCCTGTAAGAGGATATTTTTATCCCTCCAGGTTTACTGGAGGTCCTACAGACTTTATCTGTCTGTGTGTGTGTGTGTGTGTGTGTGTGTGTGTGTGTCTGTCTGTCCCGTCTCCACGGCCTATATCTCAAAAACTACTGGACGGATTTCCTTGAGATTTTGCACACTGACTGGAAGTTAGGTCCCATTCAATATTATCAAATTTTCAGAATCGAGGTTTGAAAAGAAAGTGACTTTTTTACATTTTGGTGTTTCATTGAAAATGATTCAACAGACTCCATTTTGCAAAATTTGTGACGTGATCATTTGACGGCGTATAACGTGATGTCATTTGCGAGGAGATTTTTGAAGGAGGGGTGAATAGAATAGAATAGAATAGAATTCGTGACGTCATTTGCGAGGACAGAGAATGATTTAGATAGATATGTCCTCAGATGTCTTAGGCCGCAAGGCCTTTATCTGATCTTTTGATCAGTACTGATGGCTACTCTGACTCTCTCTCTGTCTCTCTCTGACTCTCTCTCTGTCTCTCTCTGTCTCTCTCTCTGTCTCTGTCTCTCTCTCTGTCTCTCTCTCTCTCTCTCTCTCTCTCTCTCTCTCTCTCTCCCACCCACCCTCTTACTCTCATTCTCTCTTCCCTTCCTCCCCTTTTCCCAGCTCCCCTCCCCCCCCCTCCCCTCTTTCTCTCTCTCTCTGTCTCTCTCTCTCTGTCTCTCTCTCTCTGTCTCTCTCTCTGTCTCTCTCTGTCTCTCTCTGTCTCTCTCTCTGTCTCTGTCTCTCTCTCTGTCTCTCTCTCTCTGTCTCTGTCTCTCTCTCTCTCTGTCTCTCTCTCTCTCTCACTCTTACCACATTTGAATATTTTGCCTCAAGGGCTGAATGTAAGTAAGAAAGGCAATACAGTAGTCGCCGCTTATAAAACACGCGGTTAATAAAAACAGCCGTTTTTTAAATACAGTTGGTAAGGTCCGGATTTACTTCGTTACTGATGGACATGTTCAACAAGCAAACGGTTAATAAAAACGCCGCTTATTAAAAACACTTTTGTTCGGTCCCAATGTGTTTTTAATAAGCGGCGACTACTGTACTGCCTAATTCACTACCCTTGTCTCTAAACTCAGACGATTCCAACTGCCTGTTCCGCTTTGACGTAATCTCATGACGTCATCTACGATCTAAGAGATTCGAAGAGACGACAAAGAAAGCAGTATATATAGCAAAGCGCAACCTAGGATCCTCTGACCTAGGATCCTCTGACGAGCGTACCTTATCTAACCGATCAAGATAACGCGGGGATAGGGGATAAATCGAGTGTTAAAAAGATAAATCGCCGTTGTGAATAGGGGCCCAGCGAACTAACTGAATGTCGACACAATCACGCGGCACTGTTGTACATTTGCAGTCAACGTAAGATCTCGTACGACGATTTGATTCAAGGCCTAGTGCTAATTGTTTTGATGGTCTGGTCTCAGTGTCACAAAAATATGATGATTTAATCAATCCCTGACCCGGAAATGTTGGGGACAACGACCATTTCAGCGTAATGACATCGAGTCAAACCGAGTTATCTTTCCAACTTCAGCAAAACGCTTCGATATATGTTGAACCTCTACCAAACAGTTCATGCTATCATCCATTTTTCTACAATTTACAGTGCAAAATACGAACCACGAGGGTTTATGACAAGGTCGTTATAAATGCTTCACATACCTACAAGTTTACAATGGCACAGTTGGTAGAGCATTGGGCTCTTGGTCATGCATGACCAGGTTCGATTCTACACTGAAACTTTTTTTCGAGGGGTTGTGGGTTCGAACCCACCTGGTTTTTTGTGTTTGTGTGTGTGTGCGTTTTTTCCTCCTCTTTTCTCGGAGGCTGCGGGTTCGAACCCGATCTTCTTTTTTTCTTCTCCAAAACCTGGAGGTTCAGCGCCAGCGGTTTTTATTTGGTTAATGTTCAAGTGCTCGGGAAAGCCTGACTTTGTTGTGAAAGCGGTAGGTTAGCCCCATTTGGAGTAGCAGTGATAAGTTGGGAGAGAATTTGCCTTCCTTAATTAAATTGCTTGTTTTAAAATTGTGCATCAGTGTCCTTTGCTTATTCCATATTTGTTATCGTTTGTGTTCCCCAGACTGTAGCAATGGGTTTTGTTTGAAAACCCTAGTTTTATTCTATAGGTACAACAATACAACAAGAACATAGAATGTACTACAACTAACTTAAAAAAAAAAACTATCCACGACACTCTTCCAGCATTAAGTGCACCTGTATGAAAACGTGCGTCAGTTTGATAGATTTCTCATGCCTAGAGGCACTCATACATAAAGGAGAAGGCACGAAAAAATAGATGAGCAATCAGATCCTCCACAAATGATGAATGATCAGACAGAAGTAGCCAAACCCCCGAACAATGCAGGAAGCGGTGAGGGACAGTTAATTGTAGATGTACATCATTGATGTAGACATATGCACTAAGTCTTGCAGAGCAAGCTTTACAAACATCAAAATATCAAGCTTGCAAACACATGACACAAAACTATTGGCCTACCCTTTTTTTATTCTTCATGGAACCCTGTATGAAATGAAAATCATAATAATGATGCTGGTTGTATTAGCTGGCACATGAAAGACAAATGAAAAGCGGCAGAAACATCCGTCCTGCTGCACAATGCATGCACATTTCAAGAAAAGTATGGCGAGGAGCATTACAGCACACCCCTCCAACTTTTATGTCCTAAATGTCATGGAAAGTTGTTCAAATACTATTTTGCCAGAAAATATGCAAATGAACATACTTTTTTCCATTCGAGAATAAGCAATCAACAAGCTTAGATTTGGCTATGCTCGACAATCCATGCAAGTTTACTAAGCAGCATCGATAAGGTCATAATTATTATTTGAATATGACATTTGATCCCAGATCAAACAGATACGATATCAAAATGCGTTTGTTAGATAAAACAGTGATGCACTGGATTTTCGTTATAGGCCAAATGATGCTTTCTCTTGCACCTGCAATGTTTGAAGAATGTTTCAAAATATAAATAATCAAAGCTTTAAAGTTATAAAGTGCCTGGTTTCGCGATATGGTTTCTTTTTTTTCCTTGGTAGGATGAGCCAAAATTTGTGTTCATACTGTCTTTCAAAGTCATTGCATTCGTAAAGCAGTGTTTCTTTTTTGTTCTACAATCCAACGTATGAAGGAAATTGACGTCTACACCAAAACTACAATATTGTGCATTGTAAAAAAGCACTCAGTGTCCCATTCCAATTTGCTACATCAAAATAGTGTGTCTTCTAGAGAAAATTGCAGTCCTAAAAGACAAAACGTTTCCAATCTAGTTCCAAGCTAAATTTCAAACTGCAATTCAACTACTGCCTGTAATACCATAAGCGTATAAGGCGTTTGCAAGTGGAGTGCGCTACAGAGCTCAGGTGAGATGTTGTCTACGAGCAGGCTCATACCGAATGGGGAGACAGGCAGCCAGGGGAGCGGGACCGACGCCGAGAGCGCCTTCTCTCCGGTCCCAGCCAGGTGGGCGTACTGCACAGGGCCAGGAAGTCGAAGGAGCTGAACTTGCTCTCCCCATCGCCAGTGGCCGTGTGTGGCGGCGCCTCTCCTGCATCCACGCCTTCCGGCAGAACGAGAGCAGGGGGCACAGCTGCCAATTACAAAGGGAACTCTGTACAGGTGACACGAGGTCCTACCAATCTACATGATATTTCCTGTGCTGTCTCACATCTTATCTGATTTCAGCAGTTATCATGCTGAGCTGCTGGTTCGGGCACTTATTGACATGCGATTCAATATTTTGTGGATTAAAGAATACCCATTAATGATAATAACGGCAGTACCGACATTTCATTTATGTTATCTCTCCACACAAAACACAAACAGGTTGGCTATTGACAAGATCGTGTTGATATCGGAACAACAAGGGATCACAGCGCAGTTGGCAGTTCTGTGATCCCATAACAGAGTGCTGTTTGAAGCGCATTGATGGAAAATGGAACCCACAGGTCTCCCCTACCTTTGCCCTTCCCCTGAGCTGATTTGGATCGCTTCTTCCGCACTCTGGCTTCGTTCCTCGGAACTAACGTGGAAGTGTGGTCGAGGTCAAACATGCCTGCAACAAAAGTTGTCCCCTGTTTCAGGCACAGCACTGCAGCACACTGGTTGTTAGATGGCTTGACAGTCAGCCCATTTGTTGATCAGTCATTTCGTTAGTCAGCATATTTTGTTAATTTTAAACAAAGTCACAAGTTATCCAACATAATATCAAACTGTCCGATAGTTTTTATTTCACAACCTTTACTTGGATTGCTTCGGCGATGTCCTGGACTTTTACCTTGGTCTTGCCTCTTCTTGTCTAGCATCATGTTGTACATGGCTGACGTTTCGTCAGCTTTGTTCTCATGTACGCTCTTCTCAATGGCTTCCTTTTTCACGGACAGGGACTCCGCCAGCTCCTCTATCACCTGAAATGAACCCGCAGCACTCTTTCAATGACGAGCAATTTTATGCACTTTCAAGCAGGTGTTTGTCAACATCCATATAATTCAAATGCCTTCCTTGACAACCGCCAACATGCACTCTAAGAAAGCACAAAAAATAATCACAACAATGGGTGCTTTCTTTAAAAAGTTTGCATGGCAACATCACGTCTATGAAAGGCAAGTGATGAACATTGTACAAGGCTACATAAATTGATAGATGCTCTGCCAGTGACTAGGCACACCAACATTGCAGGGACCAGTGAAGAGTCTTCGAGATAGGCAAAGCTCCTGGGATATCTTCGGTGATGAAATTTGAGAGAAACCACACATCTACAGCTTACTTTCCCTTTCAGAGCATACATGAACCCAAATGCTTTCTAGGCAATGCAATGGTGTAATTTTCTGCGTTGATGCAATGATGCTTAAAGGTAACCAAACTTTTTTTCTCACATTTTCAACACAGATGAAATGCACAGCAAGCGAAACATCTGGTCTATGAAGTTGGCCAGAGTAAAAAACATAATAGTGAAGAAGAAAAGACATGATTAAAGGGCAAATGGCAGCATTCCCTCTTTCAACTCTCTCTCTCTCTCTCTCTCTCTCTCTCTCTCTCTCTCTCTCTCTCTCTCTCACTAGATGCATGACAACGACCTTTGGTTAGTACATGCTGTAAGCAGGGGCGGGTTTGAAAATAGGTAGTCGATCTTGGTCGCAAGATCTTGCTTCGCAGTAAGAGCTAGCTAAAAAATAAACTACCCAACGTGACGAAGTAATGCGCATGCGTAGACGTCACGACAAGAGGTGAGCTAGCCACATTTCAATGGCCGACGTGTTGCCGGTTCACTCAGAAAACGCTCTATTTCGAGATACCTAGCAACCCATCCAAAGAAAATATAAGCCATGCACAGCATTAATTTATCAAAGGTGTATGTTGAATGCATTAATAGATCGTGAAACCTCCTACAGTTTACACATCGAATGCAGGTCAACGCATCCACGCCGAACATTTGTCTCCAAGATGGCGGCGCGCACTGTACTCATGCTGTCCGCCATCTTGAATCTTAAAAGCTAGGCACCTCTCAAGCTGCCTCGCTCAATCTACGCTCGTCTACGATTGGCTCGCTAGCAAGCAAAGAATGAAACTGCCCATTCGGTGAGATCTGCGTAGATCTACCGAGATCTTCGCATTTTCAAACCCGCCCCAGGTCTCAAAGGCAGACAGAGCGAGGTGTAGAGTAAGGAGAGTGGTATATAAACAAAACATAGGAGAGAAAGTGAGAGAACAGAGGCGAGGGAAGGGAGGTGGCCTGCTAGACGGGAATGCAGAAAACGACAGGAAGCGTGAGGTGTGAGTGTGTGTGTGTGTGTGTGAGAGAGAGAGAGAGAGAGAGAGAGAGAGAGAGCGAGAGAGAGAGAGAGAATGAGAGAGAGACTGAGAGAATGAGAGAGAATGAGAGAGAATGAGAGAGAAGAGAGTTAATGAGAGATACAGAGACAAAGACCGAGAGTCAGAGACACAAGCAGAGAGAGACAGAGATACAAAGAGAGAGAGACAGAGTGACAGAGAGATAGAGATAGAGAGAGAGAGAGAGAGAGAGAGAGAGAGAGGGGTCGGAAAAAAGACATGCAAAGAAAGGACAAGTTGCAGTGGTTTCACAAAGACAGACCCAGCCTGAAAGAGAGACAGAAAGACAGCGAGACACACAGAGAGACCGATAAGTGGCCAGGTCGGGGATGGAGAGAGAGAGAGAGAGAGAGAGAGAGAGAGAGAGAGAGACAGAGACAGAGACAGAGACAGAGAGAGGGGGGGGGACAGAGGGACAAAGACACTGAAAGAGAGAGGGGGTGGGTGGAGGGAGACAGAGAGAGAGAGAGAGACAGAGACAGAGAGAGAGACAGGGACAGAAAGAGAGACAGACAGACAGACAGACATAGAGACTGACAGACATAAAGGCAAAGACAACTGTTAGTACAGCACATCATACCTTTGTCACATTAACAACCATTTCAAGATCGCATCCACATGCATTTAAACAAATTAATGTCATTACTTACTTTAAACAACAACTGAAAATGATACACAATCGATTTCTTTCACCAAAAATAGTTATATAACTACGCAGTTTCTAAGTGCTGGAGGCAATATCGACAATGTGAACGATCTAGTAAGAATTACGCATGTTTCTATCTTACTGGTGAAATATATACAGTAGTTATATGGTGAAACTGGTCAATAATTGCAAACTCTGCTAATCTATATTTACATCGATAACTCACAAGGACACATATGCACTATAACGCACAAATAAGATTCATTTAATACAAAGCCATAGTACTTACAGATGCAAACTTACGAAGGTTGATATACGTGGCACAAAATATTCTGACGTACTATTAGCATCTGCGTACGGTTTTGAAAAATAAATTGAGAAGGTATAGAACATACGCGTTTCCACAAAAGGATAATAAGACTCCTGATGGAAAAGGATTTGATGTATGAAAACAATCGAATAAAAGGGGGAAATGAAATGAAAGATATGTTGACAATCTAACCAAACTCAACGCCAAACTCAAATGAGACACAGCTTGTTAAATCCAAAGTATAGATAGAAAACGATTACATGGATCTGCGTTGTAGACTTTGTACGACTGAAATGACTGTTCGTGAAATGCGGCTGATGAACTCCAAGCTGGCATCTCGGGTTTTGGTGTATACATGAGTGAAAATTAATACTTTCCCTTGCAATAAACCACCTCTTCGAAAACAGAAACTTACCACAAAAATAGTAAATGTTCCTACACTTTCTCCGTCGTCAAACTCATTAAAATGCAATGTGTAAAGCGGATATCAATAATATCTTATGAGCATCACAATATTAGTGTAAAACGGGATGAAGCCCATTCGAGGTGAAAATCCTCTCTTATGGATTGCCCGGCAATGCCAGAATGAAGATGATACTGATGAATGTAAACATGTATTTATAAAAGGCAATCTTCGATTTGGCGGATTGCAAACTTCATTGTCCACAAAACAAAGATGAGGACACTGGGGCATTCCGAAGTTAGTATAACTGTTGAAACTTCTCAATTCTCTCTCTCGCACTCGCGCAATGAGTGATTTCGTATAATGAGCTGACGCGACATTTTCTCTGTATACCAGTGTTATATTTAAATGAGAGGGACAGAGAAAAACTAGAAGAAAAAAAACAGAGAGAGGGAGAAAGAACGCAAATATCATACTGAACCAACTCAGAAAAATTATGTGGAGTACGCATGTTTCATCATATCACATTACTCGCAAAATATTCTTATCTGTTTTTCTTACTACAAAGGATTTGGTGTTTTTAATCTTAGCCTGTAACGAATGATAAATTATAACGTCTCCAACGGACGTTTTGTTGAATTATTCGCATTCCGAAGACGAAGAATGTCTGCATGCTTCTTTCAAATGCATCCCACCACAACACTGTTTCATGCACCATTCTCAACGCCAGTCTTTACAACTGTTCCACCGTGACGATCTTCATGCGCATCATACGTATGGCATATACTGTCGAGCTGAGCTCCAGGCCTCTGCACTTCGCTATATCCCTTAGATCCTATGGTGCGTGATCAAGCATGTCATGCATGCAGGCACACTCTACTGTACTTCCCCGTTGTGTAAAACGTTACAAAGTGTGCGAGGAATTGACGACGTGCAGTCATGCAGGGAGTTTCTCTGGCTCTTTGAGCGTGAAACAAGCCATTAGGCAGCTATCTGTGTGTGCATCTGCCCAAGTTTGGGCAGGATGGCGGGGAGTGAATGCTGGATAATACCACAATGGAACGATATGTCAAGCAAACAGCCCATGGGGTGTACGCCAGTGAAACAGTTAAAGCAGGAACAACACTAAACACCATGACAAAGTACGCCACGAAACAACACCCAGACCAACGGTGACTGTCACAACGACAACGACGTGAGGTTTTTCTGTACAACAGTAACAGCGGGGTACATTCTGTAACTGACACATTGGGTCCTCACTGAAGGAAACTTCTGCAGGTGCTTCAGGGATGAATTCCGGCGAAGATTATGTCGTCGGCAGTTGCAGTCTTGTATCAATAAATCAACTTTTCCGTAGAAGGAGCCTTCCCACGAGCTTCCTGTTTTTGGAGAGTCACCTCACTAGCTAGAGATAGAAATTAGGTCGCAGCGAGTTGACTGAAGCTCCAGGGGAATAAAGAAACTGCAGTCCAGATTAGTTCTACTATTTCTCTTGTGATTGTCCTTGTGATCCTTAAAAGGCGTTAATCAACTAATGTATCGGTCATTAATACATCGACCGTTTCGGCGTACTTTCTTATTTTCCGTTAGCGATTCGATCTCTAGGCTCGGACGAAAGGTGCATTTTAGCATAGATGTACCACTTAACGCGCAGGGAACTCACTGTTTCGGATGACGGTTCACTTATCCTGCCTAAAGAGATTTTGCGAGCCTGCAAAGGAAGACAGACGCATTGGGCGATAGTTCCCCACAGCCGCTGCGGCATTGCGGTGAACAAGCATGTATCTCAACCTGCATGTAATGTATGCGTTACTCAGCGGACGCTCTCTTTAGTGTGCGTAATTTGGGTGAGTTAATAACTTACGAAGGCGGGAAATTACGAAAATTAAGCAATCTGTTTTATTTACCAGAAGTTGCAAGAAATAGATCTTCGTGGAGAATTTATTTAGTTTTTGATTCTTTGTTTTGTCTTGTGTTGGCATTCAGATATGCAATCAACTATATGGCCTCAATGGACAATTAGCATGAACTTAGTTCCGTGAAGAAATGTTTAAGTCACAAATGTATCAGTGATCTTTCATTCTTGTCATCTTTCGTTAGATCAATACAAAAGAAAAGCTATTTGTTCCAAACAAGGCTACGCGGAGCTGCTGCAGATCGTCCGAGAAGAAAGAGGACAACCCTTTGGATTCTTTAGCACCACGTCACTCATAGGACCGATGGCGGTGGTGAAATTAGTTGTTCGAAGAGAGCTTTCTCTGAAAAAGTATAGTACGGGCACTTACGCAGTTTTTCGTGACATCATGCTTCCAATTCAGACTTTTTGCAAAGCGATCATAGGGTTTACTTTCGTGTATGAGGTGGTCGGATAATACGAGTATTGATCGATGGGATTTTACAAAACAAGTCTTCAAATAGTCTTTTCAGCATTTAATCTACCAACATTTTGACAACATTTATGTATGCCTGGTAAGAGTACAATATTTGTAACAACATGCTTCTTCAGTAAGGAATGCCCAGCAGAAATTAGAGATTCTGGAAGGCTGCGTCATGGGTGACCCACACGCAGGTGCAAAGATGGTCAAACGGTGAGCATGCAGCATTGGCAGTCCCTCTGCAGCCGGAGAAGGGGATAGTGCTGTCTGCACAGGAGCAAGTATGCAATCAGCTGCCCATTTACATGCTACGTCCTTTGGTAACGTGACGAAACACCTGCCTACGTTTACAACATGCTACTTGCCTATACCCTAGTTCTCTGCCTCTCTAGTCACCTGGGATCTAAACCACGCTAGCACACAAAGCATGCCCAATGGAAGAGGAGCGAAGACAGTACCCCACGAGTAAAGTTGCCAACGGACACACACAGCGCAGAAATGGAAGATGACACCACAGCCACCACAGACGTAGCGGAGGGCACACAAAAACATGAGCAGGTGCACGGCTGCTGCAGAGACTGCTCAGACGCCCATACCTCCTCCTCCTCCTGAGAGCTATCAACTGATGCCTATGAGAAGGGGGAAGGACAAGCTCAGCATTGAACACAGTCGTCAGTCAGTCGTAGGGGTTGTCATTCTGCATGTCGGCTCGGTCAGTCAGGTGGATTCAAAGGTTCCCGTATACATATCACTTCGTCGTTATGGATTTTGTCATTACACTGAATATCATATGAGGGGTTTTCAGTGGATTGAATCACCACTCGATCAATTTCGTAGACCTGAATTATAATCATAGTTAGTATTCCCATCCAAATCAAGTTCTGGGGTAGTTGTAATACAATATTTCACTATGTTATTACATATTGGCAGCATGGAAATGTTTAAAACATATAGGGGATTTTCCATTTATTGTCATTTTAAACATGGCTTATTTCTCGATTTTGTTAGATATGTGTATTGTCTCATTGCTATTTCAATTATCATGATAGCAGGAGTTATATTGTACAGAGAATCAAGGTCACCAGAGGACGGAGGGACAAACTGTAGGTGGAAAGATTTATTTGGATTAATATACTGTTGAGCAGAAATACACATCCAGATATTTCATAAAAGTGAGAGAAAACAAAACAACATATGTTAAAGATGTCTAGTCTCAACAAACATTTCACTTTAATTGACAGTTTTAAAAAGCAAAATTCATCGATAGTGATTTGTTACATCTGAAAAAATGTACACACACTTAAACAATCTGTTCAGTAAATAAGTGAAACTTTAAATGAATATCAGTTGCACTGAGTTAGTACATCATCAGCATCTTGGGCTCTCGTATTTCTGCAGACAACAGTATGTTATCTCCAGAGTGACAAAATACAACCTACAGCCGACACCTGAGGACCTTTGTCCTCAGAACTCTTGAGACAAATATAAACTGTTAAAATCGATAGATGGCTGGAGAGAAATGGTGATGTAGGGGGAAAAATGACAGCGTGTGTCGTCTAGCAGGCGAACAAGCAAATCCAGTGCAACTAGTGCGGCACGAGGCAAGGCGCAAGCGGTCATGCAAGCACACGCACAGTGGGTGGTGATCCGTGGCCAGGCGGTAACAAAGGTCACTCAAAGGCACCCTGTGGTCATCTACCATGCAGCAATGCACACAAGTCCGGACTAACTCCTCTTCAGGCGCACGCCTTTACGGTATACATACCATACGCTTAAGAGTTGAAAGTTTAGTCTTGGCGGATGAAAAAAGGATGTAAAGACAGTGAGAGCAGGCGTGCAGCGAATCGGCATGGCAAAAAGGCCAAATATGGGAGCAACATCAACAACCACAGGCAAGGTATCTGGCTGCTCGGCACACGGTTGGGAGGAAATCAGCGTGTGAACATTGGAGATATAAATGCAAAGGGAAAATGGGTTGATAAAAATGGAAGATCTGCTAGAGCTACCGTACATCTACAAAAAATTTCTTAATCAGCCGAGGTGTGAACTTACAGAAAAAAATAAAATTAATATACCTTTTTGGTAGGATAAGTTTACCTGATAGCATTAAATGCCTTACATATTAATTGCATGTGGAAGTTAGATGCAATAGTTTCTTGCAACTACAGGTTCGAAATGGGTCGGTTTTTTGTGCGTGTTGTGTTTTTTACAAGACCCTCAGTATCTCGTGATAAAATGTGATAATGAATATTGCAAGCCACTGTCATTTATCAACATGTGTGGTGTAGCCAACTGTAGGTTGAATGATTCACATTACTATCTGTACACTTAATCTTTATCTTATACTGCTTCATGCCAAACTGTTTTCCTCTTTCTTCGTGTGTTCGTCGAGTCATTTGTTATGAATGTCCTCATTTGTAAGAGACGATCTCATATCCCAAGTTAATGTGCCACATACTTATGCAGAAATCAGGGGAGTACTACAAGTCATTCTGAAATATCACAGGGCAGTCATCAGGCACCAGAGAAGTGGACAGGGAGGACTGTGCTTCATGACAAAACGCATACCCTGCAACAGGACACATCAACATTCTCACACGAGCTCTCTCAAGTAGATGCAACATTCCAAGAGCACCAAGGAAGTAGCAAGACAGTGCTCATCGCACGGTTCCAGGAAGATGCACCATACCGAGAGCAAGACCGAAGAAGAAGAGGAAGACCTTACAAACTAATAATGGATAAATAAAAACCATGATGCAAATGTGCAGCAATGATGTCTTCAGGTAGAAAGATTTGTGAATAAAAGTTACAGCAGAGAACGAACCAAAAAGAGCTGTGGCCGTGAACACCTGCCTTCTCGGTGTGCAGCATTAACACCCTTTCTTGGAGTCACATTTGGATAAATCATATCCCTGAATAAACCTTCGTTGAAAATAAAACCGATGATGAAGTTCTAAAAATGTGTCCAAAACTCTCTCTTTGGGAATTCAAGCATAAATGACGACGGGACAAAAAAAAGGGGGAAGAAGTGAATATCAAGGACCTTCTCTGAGTGAATGCATGTCATACAAATATTCGTGTTGTTCTAAATGAAAAGCTTGACAAGCATCAAGTTTATTTTTTCTATTGAAAACTCCTCTAAATTTCTCATTTGTATCAAGGGACACTATTACCCTAGCAAGAAAGTCATTTATTTAGCAGCAGCTGCTGCTACTACAATGTTAATTACAATGCCTCGTGCATGAAGAAATGTAAGTAGATGTAGTGCCCCGAAAACGATGACCGGTGGACACACGTACACATCACAGATATGCCCATAGGTGAAGCTGCCATTCTTCTTACTCGAGTACTTCACACACTGAGAGCTTGTATGTAAGCTCCATCTTCAGGGTTCTCAATTGTTAAATTCATTCCTGAGAGAGTCCCAGAGAGAACTTACAGGAGGCCTGAATCAGCGAGATGGGTCTGAGGAAACTTGATGCTCTCAGGCCTGGTGGCCGTTGTGGGCTGGGTGGATGGCGCCAGGACGACACGAGTGAATGGACAGACAGGCACACTGGGAGGGGGTGACCTAGTCAGCTGCCCACTCAGGTTCACCACCCAGCCACAGGCAAGCTTAGCAATGCCACCAAAGTGAGCACCTGCAGTGTCTAATGATATGTGTTTCAGGCCGTTTCCTCTGGTCCATACATAAGCAGCATCCGATTAGTGTCGATCGGTGGTAGTCCCACCCGAGATTTAATCCCAAGACACCTGCATATCTGGAGAGTCCTGCATAAACTACTCGACTGCGACTGCCTCAATGACCTATGTATTCTTCTCTTTTTTTTATCTGCTTCAGCCCATATCTACTTTCGTGGCCTTTTCTCAGTCGTTTACCAATTTTGTTGTACTGTCACTGCTATACTGCTGGGGTTTGGGGGAGGGAATTTTTTTTTCTCTCTCTCTCTCTCTCTCTCTCTCTCTGATCCTAATTCGGCCTTCTTCCATAACCCCCAAGTTATTAATGGATCTGAATCTATTTTGGCAACAACAGCTTTGAGACAAATCTGTTCCTCTTTAAGTGACAAGTCAAAGAATATCAACGCAGAAACAGTATTACTGTTAGTAACTTGTACACATTCTCTTGATATTTTTGGATTCTGAACTTTCTTTTTCCATTTGTGATAGCCTAGTGGCGTCAAAATCCTGCTAGATCCTCGTCAGCTGCAATTGATTACCCATGACGTTTATTTGAAATGATGGGAAATTATTTAAAATTGATTGGGGGGGGGGGGGGGGGGTGTCACGGTTATTACTACTCCTGTAATGAAGTGAAATCACCTAAATCTGTAACTAGGAATGGCGGAAGGATTTCGGCGCGTCATTTCTCGTGAAACAGTAGTCTCAAAACGACGTGAATTCTTCTCCTGATCCTAGTGGTTCATCTTTTCAGCTCAGTTTGGTGGCATTTACGAAGCACAATGAAACTACCAGCGATGATGAACAGTTGGAATGTATTTGGAAGATGGTGTATGAAAAAAGGAATACGTGGAGCCATCGTGATATAGAGGGGTAATGAATAAGATAAAGGTAGTTTTGTACATAAAAAGTGGGACGAAGAGGAATGAGGACAGGTGAGAGGAAATCATACCTGTGTTTTCATGGCTTTGTCCCGGGGGTGCCCCGTGAACGGATAGAAAGGCATCTTGGAGCCCTGCGTGACCCACGTGTGGATCTCAATGTCAAGCAATGGAAGACGGATTTCAGGTTTGGGTTCAATGATTTTCATCAGCAGATCTTGGCAGTCTGAAAAAATAACCACACACCCTAAGTTGTCCATCTGCAAGGAACCACCGAAAATGTTACCAAATCATTGCAGAGAAAGACATGGTCGCAAGAAGAAAGCTGACGACTGTTGATCGTGGCCGAGCCCTGGGTTGGGCCCAGGATGGTGTTTCTCAATGAGAAGTTGCAGACGGTTGAGAGTGAGTCTTTCCGTAATTCAGCGCCTCACTCTCAACCGTCTGGCAACTTCTCATTGAGAAACACCATCCTGGGCCCAACCCAGGGCTCGGCCACGATCAACAGTCGTCAGCTTTCTTCTTGCGACCATGTCTTTCTCTGCAGTGATTTGGTGTTATAACATTTTCGTTTCCCTTTTTATCCAACTACCGTTGAAAACTGTTCATGGGACATTGGTCGGGCACGTGCATTTTGTTTTTTTATTTCAACAGCCATGTGTTACAAATGTAACGGGTCAGCGATTTGTAATTTCACAAAATTTCAAGAGTGACCCTTAACTTATTGTGACTAGTGTACGATGTCCAGGGTTTGGGTGTGTTTTTGTAATGCTGTTCACTTGTTTAGAGTAGGAGATCTGCATCATGAATGCCGCTACGAGCTTATTTGAGCGTGTGTGTGTGTCCTTGTGCATGTATGAGTTTTTGCACTATTTGCGCAGGGGGGGGGGGGGGGGGGGGGGGGGAGGGCAGTGTCTTTCTTTTATGTTTCGTCTAGGATGTGTTCCATTCCCTCTTTCCTCCATTTATCTGTCCGCCTACCTGTCTGTCTGTCTGTCTGTCTGTCTGTCTGTCTGTCTGTCTGTCTGTCTGTCTGTCTGTCTGTCTGTCTGTCCGTCCATCCGTCCGTCCGTCCGTCTCTCCCTCCTTCCGACCGTCCCTCCCTCTCTCCCACCCTCCGACCGCCCCTCTCCCCCTCCTTCCGACCGTCCCTCTCTCCCTCTCTCCCTCCCTCCCCCTCCGTCCGTGCGTCCGTCCGTCAGTCGGTCCCTCCCTGTCTTTGCCCGCAATAATTCGTACCTGGTGTGAGGTGGTACTGGGTCATTTCCTTCACGTGTTCCTCCACCAGTCCTTTCTCGATCTGCTGCAGGAGCTTGGTGCGGCGGTACTGGTCAGTGTATGGCGTGGTGAAGGGCAGCTTGCCCACCATCATGGCGTACATGATGATGCCTCTGCAATGCAAGCCACGGAAAGCATGCTGTAAAAACTGTACTTTCCATGGTTGCTATATCAATACATCAATTCTAACCACATCCAAATTACGAGAGCAAAGAGAGCATTCTGTCACTATGATTTCATTTTTCAAACATTCCACACTCCAATTTAACATTTCGGTAAACTGATTAACTGCAGCATCAACTGATTTATCAATTACCGATGTTGCCTTGGTTAACTGTTTGCTGAACTCTTGCGAGTCAACTCTTTGTTTTATCTCTTTTGCTTTGCTATTGTCCCAGCACAGAGATGAATATAGTTTGCCTGGCTTAGGGACTACCACATTTTGGGGGGGACCTATTACAACTTCGAGAGGCATGTGCTGCGATTCGATCCGGCTGACAACACGCAGATCTATAGAATATGGGAGGTACTGAGCGATCACTAAGCCGTAGTTAATAAGACTGTCTCCGTGTGGAGATATATACGTAACCCGACCCATACTGTCGCCAGTTGTACATCCGTTCAACACCACAGCATGATGAACTTGGCATAAGTTTCTCAGCATTCTCCTGTGTTACTCTGGGAGATCTGAATCTTATGCACGCACACCTTGACTTTGCAAAATCAACACCGTCTTCTGCATCCACCTCCATAATTATGAACATCCCATTGTCCGATTCTGGCATTCAAGTCCCCACAAACTACAATTGCGGCTCGAGGATATCTTTCCTGGAATCGCATTATAATGTCCTCCAGGAGTGCGATATTCGATGACACATTTTTGTCTCTGTAGTACGGGGAATCGATGGGCCTGATATAATCACATATCAGTATAGTGTGTTTGAGGAGAGGGTTGCGAACACTCAAGCTAGTATGGTATCACACTCCGTATCAAGACTGGTTACACAGCCTGCTAGAGCTCTGATCACTATCATCATGATTCCTCCTGATCTCCTGCCCTGTGAGGACAATTTACTTCCAGGGGAGTGCAAAATAAGATAGCCTTCAAAATATATGCTGAAATCAAAGTTCGACGAAGAAAAAGTCTCCGTCAGACAGCATATATTAAAGCCATATATGTATTTCAAGAAACCTGGCTCTGCGAGTTTAGAAGACAGCCCCTCAACGTTCCAGCTCACTATTGCTATACCCTTTCTATTCGCACCTTTTACCTCTTCTTCCCTTTCCTCTCTTTCCGGAAATGGGCCCCGGCCTCTCGGTCAGAACTGTGTCTTCGGACGGTTTGTTTGGAGTGCCGACACGGATCTGCAGACGCTGAGTTCGTTGAAACGACTGGGTCATGGCTGTTGCCAGCCTCAGCCTGCGTTTTGTCAGGAGACGTACTCCTTCCAGAGGTGGTATCTGGAGCGTCTACGCCCGACGATTTGATTAACCACTCTTCTATCGTTTTCTGTGTCTTCTTTTTCGACACTGAGTCTAACACCTTCCGTATGTGTTCCTGGTTCTGTTTCCCAGTGACTTCGTAGGGATCCTCGTGTTCATCCACTGAACCTCCATCTGCAGTGTACACTGCATCTTCGGACTCACTTGTTTTTTCTGACTCGCCAACCGAATCCACGATTTCGTCCGACGAATCTCCCTTGCTGGGGGCCAATATCACTGAGTCGTGACATGAACTTTCGTCTTGGCCTTATGTCGTTCGCCCTTGTTGTGACTGAAAGTAATGACTCTCAGCAGGCTCAACTGAACCCGAAACATTTGCTTCGTTCCCGGACGTCAGTGCTGCTTTTATATACTGCCATGAGTCGACTCCTTGATGAGATTCATGTGAGGATCTCCTCGACTGTTCAGGTTGGTTTTCGACTGAACGCCACTGTCCCTCTTGAACAACTCCCATGTTCCTTGAGGGTTCCTCAGGATCGATCTTGTGCCAGCAAGGGATAGCATTCGCATGCTTTCCTTTGCCTGCTACCGAACCATGATGTTCATTTTCAGTGCAATTGTCTGGGTGAGTCCAGTAGTCACGCTGAACAGGTCGACCATCTGTGCTTTGCATCTTTGAATAAGCCCGAGAGAGAGAGAGAGAGAGAGAGAGAGAGAGAGAGAGAGAGAGAGAGAGAGAGAGAGAGAGAGAGAGAGTGATTCTTTATTTATCAATGAAGAAATGTTAGGCATTTCTGCCTATCTTACAAATTGTCATTGCTCATAACGAAATGAAAACATCGATAGATAAGACTAAAAATACACAGTAGCTAATCTGTGTACAGAGAGAGAGAGAGAGAGAGAGAGAGAGGAGAGAGAGAGAGAGAGAGAGAGAGAGAGAGAGAGAGAGAGAGAGAGAGAGAGAGAGAGAGAGAGAGAGAGAGAGAGAGAGAGAGAGAGAGAGAGAGAGAGAGAGAGAGAGAGATTGAATCAGTGTTTGGAGTTATCTCCCTTTGATCGTGTTTCCCCCCATCACAACATCGGGCAGTGTGAGCGGATGCATGAATATTTTAGGTTAGGTCAAAAACTGAATTACTTCGACCTTCGGCCTATGGACATTCCATTTCGTCCTGCTTAAGAAGTTAATTATAAGATATAATTTTTAAGTAAATGAAACCTCTTAAAACATATTTGTGCAATGAATATGGAAAATATCCTCCCTTTTTTATCAATCCCTCGGTCCAGGAACATAAATTTGAATAACACTGCCCATCCCTCGTAAACGTAATCCATTTAGATTTATACCTTTTACAAAGAAAAAAATCGTAGCAATTCTGCCAGGTATTTTGTGAAGAGGAACGGAAATGAAAACGTATGTCTCGGTTATTTTGTACAATGAAGGGCAGATGCTAACATATTTTGGTTATGAATGGTAGAACAATATTATTAGTTTTCCTCGCTGCATACAATGAGCTTTACAGAATGGTCTACGGTAATATTGGATGTGACTGAATGATTAAAGCAGTTTTTTTCAAATAAAGAATCGAAGTCACAAATTGCGGCGTAAATGTGTCAACCATAATGGGTGGTCTGAACACCTTTTGTATGCTTTGGAAGAAAAGCGCAGTACTTTGTGCACTGAAATATCATACTGCGTATAAGGCACGCCGTTTCCATTTTGTTTAGTACTCGAGGTAGAAGGCCTTAGCGTGTGTGAATGTCGAAAACGCTTGTTTGTGAGGCAGTACCAGCGTCGCTTAATTTTCAATGATCTATCTTGAACTGCGGTTGATTAACATCAGGCAGTGTCAGACATGACTACATATAAGGCATACATATTGCAGTATCCCCAATCTTCCTGATGTGATTGATACATGACACTTACAAGCTCCAGATGTCCACCTCAGGCCCATACTTCTCTCCAGTGGCAAAGAGCTCTGGTGCTGCATACTCAGGCGACCCGCAGTGAGTTTTCATCAGCTCGTCCCTGGAAAAGGTGTTGCTAAGGCCAAAGTCTGAAAAAGAAATGATTGAAAAACGATTATAATTGCTTGATGAATGTCATTCAGAAAAGGCTTTCTTCATTTACTCTAGTCTCAATTATTTGGTATTACGCAGTTGTGTGTGTGAGCATGCATGTGTGTGTGTACGTGTGTGTGTGTATGTGTGTGTGTGCATCTGTGTGTGTGTGTGTATGAGTGTGTGTGCATCTGTGTGTGTGCGCGCGCGCGAGCGTGCGAGTGTATGTGTGTGCATACGTGCGTGCGTGCGTGATATTTTATTATACCCTCAGCAGCGCCGAGTTCTAGCACAACAGCGTTGAGTGGAACAAGAGTTGTTTCCCTTATACTGTATGCGGCTGACGTCGAGACGTTCCGCGCTACCGTCTTGTTTACTTGTTTGTATGCGAGTTTTCTCCCTGCTGTGCAACAGTCTCAACTCGAATGTACTCTCTACCCATTCCCTCAATTGCTTCACCCAGTTCTGCACAACTCGCTTGTCCCGATTTTGAAAACGCACGATGAACGAGCTTTGCTGTCATACAGTCATGAATCTCCACGAACTGGAAATGCAGGGAACATGTCTCACCCGTCTTATAAAGAACAGATGGCGTGCAGTGGCGGGAAGATGGTTTATGGATGACGGGGGAGGGTATAGTTTATGCCCCATGTATACCAGAGACCCAGAGCGGCGTGTATCAAATAGAGTGAAAACCATTCTAAACTGACGAAAGTGGTCATGAAGATGACTCATGCATGTCTTAACTATGACTTCTATTGGTATTTCGAAAGCTATTGAATCCAGCTAGGTCTCCAGAGTGCGATACTCAGCACATGAACTGAGTGGCGACGAGGTTTACTGGAAAACCATCTGGTGGAAGAACATTCCACGTTCCCGTGTTGCCAGGAAGTGGCGTGTCGGGTTCTGTGGGGTTAGTGTGACAGCGTCCTTCCGCCGTCCTACTTCCCACACCACCTCTGTCCAGCCAGAGTCTCTATCCCCCATCTCAAATGCTTACTCCCCTCCACTGTCTCTCTGATCATCTGTAGATAGCTTATAATCTGTTTTGCATAACCCGCGATGCTGCTGGTGCTGCTGCTGCTGCTTTTGCTCCTCCTCTTCCTCCTCCTTCTCATACTCCTCCTCCACTTCTTGCTCCTCTGGCTTCTGCACATGTTCAACTGCTCCTCCCACTCCTCTGTCCCTCACCCCCTTCTTCTTCCTTCTGCTGCTTCTCCTCCCGCTGCTCCTCCTCATTCAGATGCTGCTGTTGTTCCTCCTCCTCTCCTGCCATCAACCTCACCATTACGACTATCACCATCAACTCCATTTTCTCCGTATTCTCTCTCTCCTCCTCCTCTTTCTCCCACCACCCTCTTCATCGCCGCCACCACCACCTCCTCTATCTCTCTTCCTTCCACCATTATCACAGTCCAACATCCCTTCACTTTGAGATATGTAAACTACTTAATCTGCATTTTCCCATTGACAAACTAGAATGCGATGGCTCTTTGTTACCGCATTTATGCCTAGGCACAAGCGAACTGTGTACGGAGACTTTTGCCCCCACGCCCTGGTCGACACAGAAGCAGTGCTTAACGCATAGATGGGGCATTCGGACATTAACCAGGTGGTACTGGGGTACCTGCATGAGACCTTGAAACGTTTAACTGTTAATCCCTCGCATGGCTTAGGCGTTGCAATGGGAACATGGCCAGAGGGAACAGGCAACATGAAACGTCACCTCCCTTCAGACATCTGCACTCAGCGCCATTTCGCCCTTGTCAGATGTTCTTTTCTTCTCCCAGCCGTCGCCTTTCCCTCATTTTCTGTCTCTGTCTTGCCTACCTTTCCTCGCCATTCTGCTCCAGTGTCTCACCCCTTCCCCACCGTCTGTTTCTAAATCCCCGTATGTCTTCCACCTCTGGTTCCCACCGCCCCCTCCCTACCTTTCCTGTTGTGGCTTCATCTCGATCTTTCTATGCCGTCTTCCTCTCTCACCCCTACTACTGTCCTACACGCTCACCCCATCCCAACCCCACACCTCTTCCCACAACCCCCACCCCCACCCCTAAGCCTCCTCCCTACTTTGTCTGTTGAAAAATTAGTTATTTCTGTGTGTTCTTTTTCATACCTACTTTCACCCTCTTTTCCCCTCATCCTCAACACTGACCCTCTTTCACTCCCGCCCCCATCCTCACCTTTCAACCACCTCTGCCCTCTCGACCTCGACCCATGTCCCGCCAACGCCATCTTTTCTTGCCTCTATCAAAGCTGGAGTTTCAAACGTTTTTTTCTCAATGAGTTCCTGTCCTACCTACTTCCTCCCTCTTTCCCCCTTTCACGTTCGGCCCACTCCCCCCAAATGCAGCTCGCCATCCGGTTTGCCAAGCCCTACCAACACCTTTCCAAATTTTACGATGATGCTTCAGCTCCTTCTTTCAACATATATGTGTTCATTTCCTACCATTTTCTCCCTCTTTTCCTTTCACCTTCGTCTTTACCCCCCACCCCCACCCCCCACCCCCCCACCCCCACTCCCTGTTGCTTTCACCTCCACGCCTGCCTCCTCGTCCTTCAAGTTTGACCAACCCCTTTGCTACCATTCTTATGGTGTGTTTTCTTTCAATTCCCCCCTATTGCTGTCCGTTCTCCCCTTTCACTCTTCTCGCCTCCCATCCCCTTCCCCTCCCTATTCCTCACCCTGCCCCGTAGCCCCTTAAAGCCCGACTGTCTTTCTGCTCCCTGGAGTAGCGAGGATGACTGACAGCTAAGCTGCGGTCCAGCTGACCCGGGATTAACCCAGGCCTCACACCCAAGGATTCCCCTCCACTCATGAAAGAGGTTTCACAATCCTCTTGCGGCAACCACAATCGGGTTAGTGTCCTGCGTGTCCAAGCTATAGTGCTTTTCCTATTGCCGCCTTGCCACATTAGCAGTGCCAGTCTCGCAGCTTACCAAGCCGTTCCGTCCGGTAATAACTGGAATATGGGTCCAAGGAGAGAAATGGCGGCAGTTTAGAGAGAGACTGTGACAGAAAGACAGGGACAAAAGCTGACAGGAGAGGGAGAGAGAGAGAGAGAGAGAGAGAGAGAGAGAGAGAGAGAGAGAGAGAGAGAGAGGGAGGGAGAGAGAGAGAGAGAGAGAGAGAGACGGACGTACGGATGGACGGACGAACGGACAGAGAGAGGGGGGTGGGGGGTGGGGTGTTTGAAGCAGACATTTACATAGGCAGGCAGAATCACAGACAGACAGACGGACAGACAGACAGACGACAGACAGACAAGGCAGGCAGGCAGGCAGACGGACAGACGGGAGAGAGAGAGAGAGAGAGAGAGAGAGAGAGAGAGAGAGAGAGAGAGAGAGAGAGAGATAGAGAGAGACAGACAGACAGACAGACAGACAGACAGACAGACAGACAGACAGACAGACAGACAGACAGACAGACAGACAGACAGACAGACAGAGACAGACAGACAGACAGACAGACAGACAGACAGACAGACAGACAGACAGACAAACAGACAGACAGACATATATTCAGACAGACACACATATATACAGAAAGACACACATAGACACAGACAGACATATAGACACACAGGCACACAGGAACAGAGACAGACACAAAAAACCATTACGGATGCACGTGGCCGCATGCAATGCTTCGTCTTAGTGACGCAAGCAAATAACCCCTCCCCCCCCCCTCCCCCCCCCCCCCCCCCCCTGCGTTCAGGCATGAATGCTGCAGGAGCTGCAGGCCCCCTGATGACACATTAAGGACCCTGGCATTGACTGGGCGAGTGCTCCCGTGATCGTGCCTGGATGAAGGAGTGGCAACTTTATAACGTTTGGAAAGCGCCCAGACTCTTCGCTACACTGACGAGGTGAGGGAAGTGTGGGAACAAGAATCCAGCAGTTCACCTCGTGAAGGAATCGTAGGGACAGATGAAGGGCAGACGTTGAAGGAGTTTCGTGAGAAGAGATGGTGGGAGAAAGAGAAGGTATGATGATGCGGGAGTTAGGACGGAGACAGAGAGGTGGAAATGCCAGGAGTAATGAAACAACTGACGTTAAAAAGAAAAGCATATGATTTGATAAGGGGTCTGAGAGGTGAGATGAGGAAAAACAGGCATATCATTATGTGAAAGAAGATTGAATTAGTAATGTGGACAGACCTTTGTAATCGGAGAGGCAAGAAAGAACAGGACCCTACTCTATTTTGTACACTTTGCCTTCTATCAAATAAAGAAGTTAATGATAAGCCTACGGTAGTGAAATATGACACTGACTGCGCTATATGGAGTCCGTGACGACTCATGAATTAGAAAAACATAAAAGACTACAGCAAGGATGAACCGGTATTTCCAAGAAGGTTTTATTACAGATTAAAAGAAACGAATCATCATAAAATATGTTCTAGTAAGAACTCGCTTAAGGGGTGGAGAATATGAGATTGATAAACACGTTGATTAGCGCTACATGGAGGCCTGTCACTGCACAAGGTCGACGTGTGATGACCGGTTTAGAGCTCCCACGTGCCGTGTCACTGCTCTCCGCAGTGTTTCCACCAGAGCCCAGAGCTCAGGAATGCGTTAGAGAGAGAGACAAACATAATCATCACAAAACTGGAGTCTCTGTGGCATCCTTAGCACAGAGCCCGAGTCTGGTGCAGCGACCAGACAGGACTACGTTCTCTGACGATGATCTACAGTAGTCCCGCTTGAAGGAATGGCAGCAGCACCGCATCAAAAAGCGCAGAAAAACCCCAGTGCCTTATTCTACAACAGGATCGTTCCAATGTCCGCCGTCATCGAAGGTGTGCTCACTGGTAGACTTCTTACCGCGATGCAAGAGCTGATAAAATCAGACTTCACACGCGTAGAGACAGCTAACTGTTTTGGTTTGCCATGTAAGTGAGAAAGCTGGGATGGATGATGGATGACTGGAGTTTCACGACCTATCAGCCTCTGTGGGCTGTGGGTGGCCATTGACCAAGAACATCACTACAACAGGTTGGAGTAAGCGCTAATCAAGTCACGAGTTTCCTAATTATCTGCCTTTCTCTTATGAATCATGTAGGGAGACGCGGTGGGTGTGTTCTTACCCTCAACCCACAGAGGGATGAGAGAGCTAGGATTTTTCTACAATTTGGACGGTTTTCTGATTATGTACGCGCAGTAGCTGGATTATTACATCATACAACGAGATATTATTTCGTTGCATTGAATGACCTGAAATTTCAAGAAAATATCGTCATTTGCAGCAAGTGATCTTTTGTACTGAGCTATCTGTCTTGCCATTGGCTGTATTCTGCTGTACTGTTTGATGGACTTTGCAACGGACAGTCTCTCTTTCTGGGGACAGTCTTCTGCTGTACTTGCAGTGAAAGATGCGGTGATCATATTTCTTGCAACGAGTATCCCGTGTAGCGGTAAACATCTCAGCGTGCATCGGCCAATTAAATGATGCTACAGTTTTACCTCAAGGTTGACATCTTACAGCAACAAACCAGACGATCATGTTTGCGACTACAGGTCCTCTGTTGCAAAAGACAATCTTCCAATCCAAGGATCAGCCTACTTTTGCAAAGGGTTCCGAGGTGTCGAGAAAATATATTAAAACATAAACTCCGTACAGCAACAAAGGAGTCGATCTGTTTTGCGACTAGCAGTCATCTGTTGCAATGCCCTGGATGATCCTGCAACCCAATCATCGGTCTACCATTGCAAAGGGCATTGATGTGGGGAGGAGAATGTTGAAGTATTGAAGATCTGACCCTGGAGCTGCCTGCACTGCTGATGCGGAAGGAAGGCTGACGTCTAGGAAGCAGAGCTCACACTTCCCATGTCCCGAGCGGCAATCTCAGCAGCTCACTGGGACAAATCGACATCGGACATCGATTCCTCCAAGACCCTTCACATGGCTGCAGCAGATACCCAGATTTCCAGGATTCCACCTCCGTCCTGTTCCTCTTTCTTGACCCTTCTCTCATGAAGGGTCGAAAGTTCCCGTGATCCAGTCCGCAAGCCCCTTGCAGTCGTCTGTCCTTCGCCTTCCCTCCCTCGTCCTGGTTTTCTTAGCCCCTTTCCTTTCCACAGCCTTAGATACGCCTTGAGCTCTCTCTTGAGCCACTCCATCCCCCACCCCAACATCAACACCCATCCGTGGGTGAGCCCCAGAACCCTCTTGGTTTCAAAACCACCACCACCAATACTCCTCCCCTCCTCCTTCCCCATCCATTTCCTCGCATATCCCATATTCGTTTTCAGTTCTCTCCAGAGCCAGAATTCCTGCTCCCCCCTCCCCCTCCTGTAACCCTCTAGTTTTCATTTCCCTCCCCTACCCATCATTTCCCCCTATTCAGACGTAGAGCTCCCTCCAGATCCATTCTCAGTTCAGTTCAGTCCAGTCTCTTCATCCTGAGATGGGTTGTTGAGGCACCATTGATGACTTTCGGACAATCTTCTTCCTCCATCGATCTCTATCCTCTGTGGCTCGCTGTGAGTCAGCAAAGGTCAAACCTGTCCACTCTTTGATGTTGTCTTCCCACCTTTTTCTCTGCCTGCCTCTCCTTTTCCCACCTGGTACGGTACCTTGCAGGATGGTCTTTGCCAGCCCAATGACTCTTGACACGTGACCGTACCACTTCAGCTTTCTGCTTTTCACGATTGAAAGCTGGTCTTCGTACTGTCCAAGTGCTCTCCTGATCCTGTTGCTGACTTCCTCATTCGTGACACGGTCTTCATATGAGATGTTCAGAATCTTGCGGTACCATCTCATTTCCAGGGCTTGTAGCCGCCTCTGTAGTTCAGATGTGAGTGTCCAGGACTTGCATGCATACAAGAATACGGAGATGGCCAGCGTGCGCATGAGCCTGATCTTCGACGCGAGAGTGATATTTCTGTCACGCCATATTGGCTTCAACTTTGCCAATGCTGCTGTTGTTTGTGCTATCCTGGACAGTATCTCTGGTTTGGACCCTTCATCAGTCACAATAGATCCCAGGTATTTGAAGTTGTTCATAGCTTTCAGTTTTTGGCCCTTTACTTTGATTTCCACTTTGAAGCCGCCGAGGGTTGTTCGTCATCACCTTGGTCTTTTCGGCGCTGATCTCCATGCCATATGCCTGTGAGATCTTGTCCAGGTGCTCGACAAGACTAGTCAGCTCCTCGTCACTTCCTGCTAAGCCATCAATGTCATCAGCAAAACGTAAGTTGGTGATCTTTCTGCCACAGATGCTGATTGATCCTTCGTGGTCTGCTAGGGCATCAGTCATTATCCTTTTGAGGAAGAGGTTAAAAAGTGTGGGGGAGAGTAGACAGCCCTGTCTGACTCCGACCGTTGCCCTGAACCATTCGCCTGTGGTGCCATTGAACAGGACTGCGCTGGTCGCTCTGTCATAGAGATGTTCGACGACTTTGATGATGTTGTAGCTTCTTATTGTGGCCCACAGCACAGCATGCCAGACTCTGCATGTCAAATGCTTAATAGATCACTTTTATACCGCGCAATATTCCCACGCAGTGAGACTCAAAGCGCCTAAAAAAAAGAGAAAAAAGAAGACAATAAGAATGTAGATGAAAGTAATATACATCAAAGTAAGAGAAACAAAGATGAAAAGCAGATGATATAAAACAGCACAGCAACACAAACCAGACATTCAGTCAACATTCATACAGACGAAAAAAACCAAACCAAAACAAACAGTTTATACAGATATGTACAATGCACTAACGGTTCTCAGGAAGCAGTCAGGCCCTAGGGGCACTACACTGAAAAAGCTTTACGGAAAAAATGGGTCTTGAGGTTAGATTTGAAGGAAGGAAGAGAAGTGATGCCACGGAGAGATGACGGCATAGCATTCCAGACAGAAGGTGCTTGAAAGTGAAAGGATCTCTGGCCAAAGGATTTGGTGGTGGTTTTAGGTTTGCAGAGAAGTTTTTCAGAGCCTGAGTGGAGAGAGCGAGAGGGTTGGTAGATCTGAAGAAGAGATGAGAGATAGGGCGGCAGAGTTCCATCAAAGCAACGGAAGGCGAGAGTTGCGAGTTTGTACTGGATCCTGTACTCAACAGGAAGCCAGTGGAGTTTCATGAAAAGAGGAGTAACATGTGTTCTCTTGGATTCTCTGAAAATGAGACGGGCAGCGTTGTTTTGAACTCGCTGAAGGCGAGAGATTTGTTTGGATGGTAGTCCTGCAAGCAGGGAGTTGCAGTAGTCGAGACGGCTTAGAATGAGGGAAGTAACAAGCTGAATGACAGCCTCTTGTGTGAGAAAGCTACGGACAAAGGAGATCTTTCTCAGTTGGAAGTTGCAGGAGCGGCAGATCTGACTGATTTGTTCATGCATTGAGAGTGTTGAGTCAATCAAGACACCCAGATCCCTAACAGACTTTTGAAATGGAATTTCAGTCCCACCCACCTCCAAAAAGTGATCAGAAACAAGAGACAGTGACTTCTGAGAACCCACACAGAGGGATTCAGTTTTGCTGTCATTCAGGCAGAGTTTGTTTTGGAGCATCCAGTCTTTGATGGAGGAAATGCAGAGAGATAAGTTGTGGAGAATGATAGACAGGTCACGAGGAGGAGCGGAGTCTTGAAGCTGGGTGTCATCAGCATATTTGTGAAAATTGCAGTTGTGGGCTTTGATGATGTCAGAAAGGGGCAGGGTATAGAGTGTGAACAGAACTGGCCCAAGCACCGAGCTTTCTTAAAGTCTATAAAGACATGGTACAGATCTTGTTGGTGTTGTAGATGTTTCTCACACAGGACTCTCAAATTGAAGATCGGTTCGGTGGTGCTCCTACCTGGTCTGAAACCTGCTGCTCTTCAGCAATGATTTTCTCTGCCTGAGGTTTTAATCTGTTCAGCAGTACTTTCAGCATGACTTTGCTGGGATGGCTGATGAGGCTGATTGTGCGGTAGTTCTGGCACATTTGCAGGTTTCCTTTCTTGGGCAATGTAATCACTAGGGACTGTGTCCACGGGGTTGGCCAATCTCCCGTCTGCCAGATCTTATTGCAGATCTTTGTGAGTGCATGGATCATTGCGTCGCCTCCTGCCTGGATGAGTTCCCCTGGAATGGTGTCAACCCCAGCTGACTTCCCTTTCTTGAGGGACTTAACCGCTGTCTCCATTCTATGCCCCTCCAAACTGCCTTACCCCACTTCCTACTCACGCCCTACTCTTGTACTCCTGGCCCAACTCCTGGGTTGTGGCTTTGACAAGCGCCATCAATCTGGGCCAGATTGGTCAGGCGCCCCCCTCTTGTCTCCCGCGTTTCAGTCCTGCTGCGTCTGGCAGAGGTAAAGACGAAAACTCTCCCCTGGGTGTCGTCTCCTATCCCCAGTCTGCACCTCCCTCTCCCTATCGTGCGAACTCAATTCAAAACTGCCGTTTTTTCTCTCCCTCCTTTCCAGTCCACTTCATGCCTTCTTTCTTCATATCCTACAATACCTTCCCCCTTTCTCCACTTCCACACGAACCTCATCTAGAGGGTTTTTACTCTTCGCAGGGATAAAACTTTAGAGAGCTAGTCATGGTCCTCGTTCTACATGTATAAACTGTGAGGATATTCTTGCCAGAAGCATGGTCTGCGTACTCATATTTTGCTTAGTGAGTAGATGTGTTCAGTGATGCTTGTTGTTGGCATCCGTCAGTCTCGTGAGACCATGGAGTGTGCGCCAGGTTTGGTCAGTCCGGGGTTGAGTGGCAGCGTACTCTGTGGCTGTAGAGCCCGATCCTTGAGCCGCATGCTCTGTTGCACCTGTCACAAGTGAAGTCCTGGCGTGGCTCTGTAGATGCCGACGCTATCCTCTGTCGTCTGTGTTCTCTCCTCTCCTCCCACTGCTCCTGTCTCATCTTATCGCTGGCCTGGATGCCAGTCTTGACGGCGTGTCTCCAGCTGTTGCGGTCAACGGCCACCGTTTCCCAGCCTGCTGGGTTGATGCCTCCCGCCGTCATGTCACGTTTACAAACGTCCTTGTAGCGGAGGAGAGGTCTTCCTGCAGGTCTGGATCCCGTGGCGAGCTCGCAGTACAGCACATCTTTGGGTATTTGACCTCCTTCCGGCAGCTTCTGCAGCCAGACTGGTGCCAAACGTATCGCTCCGCGTTCCTTTGGACCACACCAGCGAGGCCGAGTGGGGGATTCTGTGGACTGGGCAACCCAGGATCTCCATACACGCTGCACAGGCTCGCGCCCTGGAGAGGTCACTTCAGTGCCGCTGTTTTACAGTGACAGAAACAACACGGGAGACAGCAGTTACGAGTTCTAAGTCCAGAGTGATTGGCGTGTGCTCGGACGCTACGGGTTGTCTTCGACGGTGGGAGGAACCTTCACAGTTCCACTGGTCAGCTACCGCCCGCCTCAAGCCGGGCAGCCCCCGGCCAGATAAGTGCTGACCCGCCACAGTCTGCCTGCTTCATTGGGTGCTTGGAGCTTAGGCAAAACCGACAAGCAGACTGTAAAACCCCTGCACCAGGCAAAAAGCAAAGCAGCAAAAAAACATGTATCCTACGGATGGCAAGCTGGAACGTCAGGACAATGTGCCCTGGCCTCTCCGACGACCTAAGTCAGGTCGATGACTCCAGAAAGACAGCCATCATCAACCGCGAGCTGAAGAGACTCAGTATTGACATCGCCGCACTTCAGGAGACCAGACTCTCATCGAGCGGCAGCCTCAGAGAACAAGTGATGCTTATTGGGCTTGGATAAGGGGTCTGACCGCCAGTGTGTTGTTGCGCGTGGATTGGGCTAGATCTTCGAGAGTGGTTTGAACGCAGGGTTTGATCTGAATGATCCAACCGTGTCCCGACGCTCTCCTTCCAAGGTTTGACTGCGCTACAGCAGCAGCTTCCACTGGCCCAGCAGCAAGGAGACGTTAATTAATCTTTTACACACGTATCTTTCACAAAGCAAACATAATAAGCAACTTCGATATATTGTATAGAGATCATTTTCGTATTGACAGGCATACATGTACATGTAGTCGGCCATGCGTACCGGGGAAGAAAAGAAGTTTTTAATTACTTCCACCAAGGAAGTTGTTTTTTCAGTCGGTTAGTTAGTTTGTCCATCATTCGGCAAAGTTACTCCAAAAGTTCAACACGGATTCTAAGGTCAGAGTTTCACCCAGAGAAATGGCCATTACAGGTTTTAGGTTATTTAGTCAGTCGTACGGTTAAACAAGTTTCCTGATTAAAAATATGTTCTTTGACTTCTGGACGGACAATCGATTGTGTTAATTATGGTCTCATGCATGACTAAGGAAGTTTGAAGTTTACAGTAGACACGGCTGCGAAGGATTTGTTCTCCACTGACTATGACGACCAGTGCTCATTAATGATTAGGAAAACGAGGAGTAGTGGCTCCTTCCTGAGAGGACTGCAGAAAAACCATCGACATCACATCCATTCCAATGCACAGATGTTCATTTTCAATCTGTCACGCTGTCACACCAAGATGAAAATTGAAGTTGTGGGACAACAAGTTATCCCATACACGTTTTTCTCCCGAACAAATAAAATCAGTCTATACACAATCCTTGAGTCTTCTATCTACCCAAGCCCATGCTATTTTCGGGTGCATTTTAGATTTTACTGCATGCATTCGAAGAGAAAATAGAGCAATGTGTTTCCCAGTAAGATTCTTACTCAGCACCCATTCTGCCGAAACGAAAAATTCGGAATCCAGTTTAAAGTCAGGGAAGAATCTCTACCGAATACTTATGAGTTTTTCACTGTTGACGAGCTTTTGAGTGGCCAGAGAGTTTACTGCCTGAACTCGCACCTGTCAGGTGCCGCGATACACAGCGAGGATCTCGCGTTCCATTATGGTGATGCAGGTGGGCAGAGCGATGCGCAGTGGAGCCGTCCTTGGTTGCTCAGTCATGAGATGTCATTTGATATGGCTTTTCTTTGCAGGAATTGTCAGCGTGCAAACTGTCTACAGTTTCACATGAAGCATCGGGGCCTCGAAAGCCGACTGTTGCAGTAGTTACGTGGTTTTAAGTGGGTCGAACGAAGGGTGGGACGAGAAAGAGGGAAGAGGGTTGCATTGCGTGTGTCCACTGCCTTGACAAACTCCTTTCTGTACGTGTTGGACTGAGCAAAAGATCCAGAGATGCGCAGTAAATAAAAATCTAAGTAGCCGAAGGGGCCACTCATTCAGTCATTGAGGTAAATAGTTTGTTTCCACGAAATACGAGCACACATTTAGGCCTGACATAAAATGCGTGACTGGGTGCATCTGCAAAGGCTTTAACATTACGATCCCACAGGAGAAAGCAGACTTACACATGCAAAGTGATTCTCTCCCCTCCTCCCCCCCCCCTCCCCCCCTCTCTCTCTCCCTCTCCCCCACCCTCTCTCTCCCTCCCACCCACCCACCCTCTTACTCTCATTCTCTCTTCCCTTCCTCCCCCTTCCCCCAGCCCCCCCCCCCTCTCTCTCTCTCTCTCTCTCTCTCTCTCTCTCTCTCTCTCTCTCTCCACATTTGAATATTTTGCCTCAAGGGCTGAATTTAAGAAAGGCACTACTGCCTAATTCGCAACCCTTGTAAAATCAAGATCGTTCGTTCGTTCGTTCGCTCTCTCTCTCTCTCTCTCTCTCTCTCTCTCTCTCTCTCTCTCTCTTTCTCCCCCCCTCTTCCTCCTCCCCACCCCCCTGCCTCTCTCTCTCTCTCACACACAACAACACCCCCCCACACACACACACACAGGGTCAGATAGACGGATGGGCAGGCAGGCAGGTGGCCAGACAGACAACAGACAGAAAGACAAACGATCAGACGGTCAGACGGACACACAGAGAGGGAGGTCAGGTCAGACATCAAAAGGCAACGTCCATCAACTCAAACACACCATTCCCCATCAAAATTACTGCTGCTGCACAGCATTTCCACAGCCAACGCCAAACCCACGGCTCTCTCTGAAGAAAGGGAGGGATTTATAGAGATTGCGCCCTCACCCTTATCGGCAACACAGAGAGCGGACAGGAGAACTCCGCTCCTTGTGATCTCCAACAAAATCTGGCAGGCGTCGACACGTGGAAAGCAAAAATATGAGGACGTGATTTCCTGAGAAGTTGTAAAGACGGGGGTCGCGCAACAGGAAAAACTCAATTATCCGCGAGCGCCTGCTTTCTCCCTTCTTCCCGCTTCACACGGGGAGTCATGAAAGGACTAATCGGAACAAGAGAGACCTGTCACCCGCTCCCTTTGTGCAACCAATCCATTCCGGGAAGATAAAACAGGCAGGAAGGGGGTGAGCCCCCGGTAGCGGCGTTGGGAATATAATTGGGCTGGATCAGTGTCCGCTCCAGTGGCCACAGCCACGGTGGTCGTGCTGATGAGGAGAGAAACCAGACACCTCGAATACATGCACCCCCCTTCCCCTCTACCCCCCCACCCTCGAAGAATTGCTCCTTCCCCTCCACGTCCCATACCTCTGTCTACCCACCCCTACCGAATTCTTCACTGCTACACCAAATATTTCACGACAACCTTAATCCTCTCCTTCCATCGCAATAACTCACTAAAAGTATTCGCCCCAGATCACACCATCCCTCGCCATCAGAAAGTATCCACCCTCACCCCAAATCTTATTTCCACCCCATTCAAAACCCTCCATCCACCCAATCCTCAAATCATTTTCTCCTCCTCCTCGTTGAACTTTTCATACCCCCACCCTTACCACCCCATCTCCCACCCTCAGCACCCAAAATCTCCGACCCTCGCCACCCCATTTCACACCCTCACCACCCCATCTCACACCCTCACCACCCCATCTCACACCCTCACCACCCCATCTCACACCCTCACCACCCCATCTCACACCTTCACCAGTCCATCCCCCACCCTCACCACCCCACTCCCACCCTTAACAGTATATCCCCCACTCTCACCACCCCATTTCACACCTTCACCAGTCCATCCCCCACCCACACCACCCCATCTCCCACCCTCACCAGTCCATCACCACCCTCACCACCCCATCTCACACCTTCACCTCCCCATTTCCTACCCTCACCACCCCATCTCCCACCCTCACCAGTCCATCCCCCACCCTCACCACCCCATCTCCCACCCTCACCAGTCCATCCCCCACCCTCACCACCCCATCTCACACCCTCACCAGTCCATTCCCCACCCTCACCAGTCCATCCCCCACACTCTCCAGTCCATCCCCCACACTCACCACCCCATCTCACACCTTCACCAGTCCATCCCTCACCCTCACCACCCCATCTCACACCTTCACCACCCCAACTCACACCTTCACCTCCCCATTTCCTACCCTCACCTCCCCATCTCCCACCCTCACTAGTCCATCCCCCTCCCTCACAACTCCATCTCCCACCCTCACCAGTCTATCCCCCACTCTCACCTCCATTCCCTACCTTCACCTCCCCATTTCCTACCCTCACCTCCCCACCCCCAACCCTCACCTCCCCAACTCCCACCCTCACCACCCCACTACCCACCCTCACCTCCCCAGCCCTCACTCTCACCACCCCACCCCCACCCCACCTCACCCCACCCTCCACCCCTCACACCCCACCCCCCATCCCCACCCCTCCCACCTCCACCCATCTCCCACTCCCACCCACCCCACCCTCACCCCTCCACCCACCCCCCACCCCACCCCCACCCTCTCACCCTCCACCCCCACCCCACTCCCACCCACTCCACTCACCTCCTCCACCCCTCCAACCCCACCTCCACCCCCCCACCCACCCACCCCACTCCACCCACTCCACCCACCCACCCCCATCCACCCCACCCCCACCTCCCCACCCCACCTCACTCCCCACCCTCCACCCCCCACCCTACCCACCCACCACCTCCCTCCCTCCACCCCCCCTCCACCCTCCACTCCACCCCACCCTCCACCCCACCCTCTACCCCACCCTCCACCCCCCCCTCCACCTCCCACCTCCACCCCCACTCCCTTCCACTCCCACCTCCACCTCCCACTCCCCACCCTCACCCCCTCCCCACCCCACTCCCCACCTCCCCCCCACTCCCCACCCCCACCTCCCCACCCCACCCTCACCACCCCCACTCCCACCCTCACCTCCCCACTCCCACCCTCACCCCCCACTCCCACCCTCACCTCCCCACTCCCACCCTCACCTCCCCACTCCCACCCTCACCTCCCCACTCCCACCCTCACCTCCCCACTCCCACCCTCACCCCCCACCCCCACTCCCCCCCACCTCCACCCCCACTCCCCCCCCCCACCTCCACCCCCCACTCCCCACCCCACCTCCCCACTCCCACCCCCCACCCCCACCCTCCCACCCTCATCCCAACCCCACCCTCCCACCCCACCCCCCCACCCCCACCCCCCACTCCCACCCCCACCCCCCACCACCCCCCTCCCTCCCCACCCCCCACTCCCCCCTCCCACCCCCCCCTCCCACCACCCACTACCCACCCTCCACCTCCCCACCCCCACTCCCACCTCCCCCTACCCCCCCACCACTCCCCACCTCCCCACCCCACCCCCCACCTCCCACCTCCCCCCCCCCACCTCCCCCCCCACCTCCCCACCCCACTCCACCCACCCTCCCTCCCCACCCCCACCCTCACCTCCCCACTCCCACCCCCACTCCCCCACCCCCCCTCCCACTCCCCACCTACCACCCCTCACCTCCCCACCCCCCACTCCACCTCCCCACTACCCACCCCTCACCCCCCACTACCCCCCCTCCCCCCCCACCCCCACCTCCACCTCCCCAACCCCCACTCTCACCTCCCCACTACCCACCCTCACCTCCCCAGCCCCCACCCTCACCACCCCACTACCCACCCTCACCTCCCCACTACCCACCCTCACCTCCCCAGCCCCCACCTCACCTCCCCAGCCCCCACTCTCACCACCCGACTACCCACCCTCACCTCCCCAGCCCCCACTCTCACCTCCCCATGCCCCCACTCTCACCACCCGACTACCCACCCTCACCTCCCCAGCCCCCACTCTCACCACCCGACTACCCACCCTCACCTCCCCAACTCCCACTCTCACCACCCCACTACCCACCATCACCTCCCCAACCCCCACTCTCACCACCCCACTACCCACCCTCACATCCCCATTTCCCATCCTCCCCTCCCCACCCCCAAGCCTCACCTCCCCATTCCCCACCCGTGCCTTTCTTGTTTGAAGGACATTGTCCACGCTCGCTTGGGTGTCATCCTACCTGCCACACAGGTGGACAAAAGAGTGTCTGGCTCAGAATCTTTTCAGGGTTGCCTTCTTTTCTACATTTAAACCTCCTCTTTTCTATTGGCTTTACAAGTTTTGCCAAGCGAGGGGTAAGGGGCACAGTAGGAGGCTTTCCGGTTCTAGATGTTCTCAGAGGTCTGCAAAGTATTTTTACAACTAGTTCCAAGCGAGAGGATGTAAAAGTTTCCGCTGTATTTCAGGAATAAGTGTCTAGCTTACTCCATGTTGAATCTAAACTTGACGAGAAATATCATCTTCAGATATAATAAGTTGTATGAAAGAAAGGGGGAAACATGTTCAGTCAGCCGACATAATCAGTCAACACCAAAGTTAACCTGCCATTTTCAGTGGTTCTATAATGCTCAATGATATTTACATTAATATTTCCACCAACAGACTGAATATTTTTTTTATGCTGCGCATTTTATAATTGCAGCATTCTGCGTATAAGAGCTACAACCGAGCTAAAGGGATTGCATCTACTGTATCTATGTCCTTTCCTTTCAACATCTTATCATGTCTTATAGGTTCATGATAACGACGAAGGCTAGAAAAAGGGAGATAACTATGAATTCCGTGCAGTGTTCCATGCCCTCATTGAGCAATCTTCCATGTTCTGAGTCATAAACATCTGCATCCTTGAAAATGTCATCACATTATGGAAGTGGCACAAGTTGAGGAGGGGAAAGAAACATTGAAATGGGGTGGGTGGGTGTGGGGATGAGATGGGGGGGGGGGGGGGGGGGGGGGGGGGTGAGCGTTAGGCGTGGCTGTTCGGGGGGGGGGAGAGAGAGAGAGACTTCACACCATGAATGAAGAATACACAAACCAAGGAGTACTCTATCATAGGAGATGCACCACAGATTTCCAGCTTCGGCTAGCAAAGGCCAGTCTTATCACTGGTACTACTTGCCTCGCGGCGACTGACCTGCGGATGAATCTTTGCGTAGTTGAAATCAGTATTTTCAATATTGATATGAAGTTTAAAGACCATTAAAACATGATTTTGAAACACGTTTTATTATAATTTGTCACCTGTTTTGTTGATTTGATGATTTTGTTCGTTTAAAACGTGCACTCTGTTAAGTAGCGCATGTATCAGCAACCGGAAGTAAGCATTATTGTTGATGGCTGAAGTTTGAATTGACTTGTTCAGATATTGCTTTCTGTGGACTTATGGATACTTAAACAGTGTTTTTTTCGATGTTTTGATTCTGGGATGTTTGCTACAGATCTTATGTATGTTGTATGACTAGAAAATGGTGAATAAGTAGGGTGTAACGGGAACTACAACAAGTGCCGTGATGCCACCGAGAGAGACTTGGATTACTGGTACTAGTTGCCTCGGCCCGTCGTATACATATTTTGTGTGTGTGGCTTGCTGGGTGGTGTGTGTGTGTGTGTGTGTGTGTGTAGTGTTTGTGTGTGTATGCGTGTTGTGGTGTGTGTGTGTGTGTGTGTGACGAGAGAGAGGAACGAAGAGAGAGAGAGATGAGTGAGGTGAGTGAGAGACGGGCGGAGACAGAGATATAACGCCACAGAACCGAAGGTCGAGAGGATATGGGCTTGGTAGAGAGGAGGCTGAGGTTAGAGAGAGAGAGGTTGTCTAGAAGAGTCTTGTGATGGAGAGATAGTAGGAGCCACGAGTGCCTGATGAGAGCCCCGATGACGAGAGAAGACGTGGTAGATGCTAGGAGTATGAGCGAGTTACTAGATGTATAGCGCAGTGTGTTCATGTGATGACGTAGCCGTCCGACCGGTAGTGGAGAGGATTGGGAGAGAGAGAGATAGTTAGCTGTAGATGAGAGTCGTAGTGAGATGACGTACGTGTTAGATCGACCGAGAGGATGGCTTGCGCGGTGCAGTAGGATTCGGGTCCGCCTGAGAGGAGAGGTGAGAGTTCCTTGGAGATGAGAATCGATGTGCGAGCACGTCAGCTCACGTACTACGACACCGCGACAAGGCATGCGTATCTTGGTCGAGACGAGCCGAACATTTGGGAGTAGAGGGAGAGGATACGAGAGAGACGAGACGGAGACTATCCGAACGGGAGAGAGGATTGGGAGAGAAGAGACGAACGACCGAGAGATAGGATGAGAGGAGTGAGGAGAGAGTAGAGAGAGTAAGGAGAGTAGAGACTGGTTTGCGGAGAGAGAGAGAGAGAGAGAAGGAGACCCGAACGACCGGAAGGGAGAGGATTGGGCAGATGAGGAGACGTAACAAGAGAGAGAGACAGACTTAAGAGTAGCGATTGAGATGGTGTTAAGAAAGTCAATGGTAGTTAGAAAGGTGGTTTTGCGCCAAATATTTGCATGGTGTTTGACCTGAAGTATGCTTAACCACACTAATTTTTTCTTTTTTTGCCAAATAAAGAGGTTTCAGCATGTCTCATCTTCTCAGACAACTCGACTCTACCGGCCATCCAACTGATTCGTCTTGCCACTCGATTCGTATCGAAAATCAGAATTGTGGTTGTTACACCAGTAGATCCTAGTTGTGACTTATTTGAATGTCGCGCCTGATTCGCCGAAACATTAAACAATGCAAGTAACAGTTACGAAAGTTTAATAGCTCCTATAAAGATGGGCGATGTCACACAATTCCTCAGATCTCAAACCCACCAGCACTTCTTTCTCCGATCTCAAGACCAAACGCGTTATATATATGATGTTATTCATTTTCCGAACTTCCTACTACCCACACAACACACTCACGGATGCCTCAAGCACAGCTCAGTAACTAGCGATAACCCACTCACACCCGTACTCACCCCAAAACCTCCACATTCTCTTCTCGGCAGATAGTCTACCGACAGAGTTCTCTCTCTCTCCACTCTCTCCATCTCTATGTGAGCCGATATCTCCATCGTTCGCTCTCCCTCGTCGTGTCTCCTCTCGACTCAATCCGAAAAGTTCTTTGCTTCCATCCCTCTCCTATCATCTATGATAATCCGGTAAATCATCTTTACTCTCCGTCTCCTCTCACGTCGGAACTGAACTCTTCTCTCTTCTCCTCCTTCATCTAGGTCCTGTGCTCACGTATCTCGAAGCATCGTCGTCTCTCGCTTTACTTCTCCGAACATCCGCTCCCTCTCTCGCATCTCTCTCTCTTCGGGACTCTCCTTATCATCTCATCTTTCCTCTTCCTCATCTCGGACGTCTTCGCCTCTCTGCGCATTCTCTCTCTCTCTCTGCTCTCTCTCGTCTCCCCTCCATCGGTCTCTCTCTCCCTGCTACCGCCCATCCCCAATCTGACTCTCTCCATCTCCCACCCACCCCCACCCCTTTCATACCCTAATGGGTGACTTGTCAATCATTCGGCTGGTAGATGACAAATTGAGAAAACAGTGCGGATAAGCTGCCACATAAGTTCGATCAGATACCGGATTATTTTTACTCTCCTAGGAAATTCCAACCCGATTCTTATAAGGTGTGGCATTGCGGAAAGGTCCACAACATTTGTGTGTAGATGTGTTTTTCAGTGTGATTGTGATTTTGGCCTTCCCGGGATTCGGATGTAAAGTGCTTGTTAATTTTATGGCTCACTGTTGAAGTAGACCTTCTTCCTCTGACCGACCCTGCCACCCGCAACCCTCCACCCCTACTAACAACACCTGCTATTTGAAGTTTGGGAATGACTAGGAGACTTTGAAATCTGTCATCTCGTACCCCGTCGTAGCTGCCTTGGACATAGGGTCCTTGTTTATGTATGGCATTTCTGTCTACTGCCGACCCTTTTCTGTCTAACGGCCCCCATCTCATACACACTATCTCACAGTCATACAGTCACACACATTCCTGTGGTTCTCTCACCATATACACACATAGTATACACCTTGTCTGTCTCTCTCGACTCTCGTTTCTATCTTCCACCTCCCTCTGTCTTATCTGGCTGTGCTGTGTGTTCGACTCTCACTCTTCAGTCTCTTGTCGACTCTCTCGCTCTCACTCATATCCCTCTCTCTGCGCGCTCTCAACTTCTCGGCTCTCTTCATTTCCCCGCTCTCTCTGTTGTTTTTTTAAAAAATATATTAAATTTGTTATGCAATGCAAGTTTTGCTCTGGTGCTGGCTATCCTCCAAAAGCATTTTTTTATTTAGGATTTGTTGATTAGTACACAGACTGGCACTCTAGATGATCTATAGGCCATGTTTGACTGCTTTCCATTTTCTTCCTGGTCGGGCTCCCTTATGAACCAGTGTGCTGGGCAGGTGTGGCATCATTGAAACAATAGCTGATTTCACAATTTGACCGCTTAAAACCACAATAACGTTAATTGTTAGTGTTAGATCCCAATTTTAACTCATTTATATCTTTATCTTATGTTGAATGAGGACTAGTATTTTGTGATGATGGTATTCTTGTTGGCATGTCAGGGGTCTGGCGGTTCCTTCTTTTAAAACGTGATAACCACTGTGGCAAGAAAGTTTGATCATTCACTTCAGTCAAGTGTTAATTGATGTTTTAATTCACATCCGTCAGTGTTTTTGTTTCTAAAAAATTGTGGGTTCGAAAAATGCACCAAAATGACTTTCTTTAGTATCACAATGTCTATCCCTATAATGAGTAGCCAAAAATTCCACCGAAAACTGATAGCCTTGTTTATGTTATAAGACCTCTTATTATACTGTTTTATCAGTATGGAGGCCTTTGTCTTAGCCCAGGCTTGGACATCTGTTGTGCATCTCCTTACTGATATAGTTACTCAAGTACTTCCCTTGACACCCATCCTAAAATAGTCCACAATGTAAGCTCATTCTCCTCCGTAGTTGTCAGAGTTTGTGTGTGCGTGCATGTGCTGGATTGTTGTGTGTTGCTCGTTCGTGGTGTGCGTGCGATGTGTTGTGGGCGCGATGTGTGTGTGCTCGCGTTTCCGATAGGTCTGCGGGAGAGGGGGAGGGAAGGGGAG